>JANHGN010007341.1:0-18872 GCA_024605025.1 Megaceryle maxima | reverse complement strand
TGAGGACTCCAGAGCTGCCCCAGCACTGCAGGGGGGTCTCCCCAGAGCCCTGGGAGCAGAGGGGCAGGATCCCCCCTGCCTTGACCTGTTGGCCATGCAACTTTTTATGCACCTTAAATAAGGGCAATACCAATTCAGCTCTTTAGGCCCCAGTATGCAACTGGGTAGCTACTGGAGTGATACATATGTGTGCTGCAGTGTACCTCTGCAGGTTGCACCTTTTAAGTATCTCCAGGGTTGTTGCTGGTGGGAGGAATGATGGAGCAGAATGACCTTTCCCCATTCTGGGGTCAGCTTGGAGATTAGAAGCAATTTCTGGTTTGAGTAACCAGAATGGACAGCTGTAGGATTTGTCTTAGAGGAACAAAATAAGAACATCTTGTCCTGTTTTAAGAGTTTTCTTGACCTGATCTGGTTTTGTGTTTAATCAAATGGTAAAAAGGACTATCAGTGTCCTGCTGTAGGGCTGAAACAGTAACCGCTCGCTTTGATAAGCCTCCCTGATGGTTTAAGGGTATTTACATCAACTGGAACAGCTCCAAATGAACAGGAATAACTTCCCCAAGAGCTCCTTGCAGCATGGTGCTCAGAGCTTTTTTTTTTTTTTGCATTCAAGAGAGAAAACTTCAAGCTCTGCTTGATTTTAGGACAGAAATCAAAAGCAGCATCACATTTTTAAAGAGTACTCTCATCATCAGGCTGCTGGGCATTTTGAATCTCTTCTGGTGGAGTAGTTCTGCTCTACAGAAATGATGTAAGTAGCTGCTGAGGCAGGGAGCAGGGAGGGTCCCTCAGTGGGTGCTTTGGGCACCCATGCTGACGTTGGCCATCTGCCTCTCCAGCACAGGTTCATCTGCACGGAGTGAAGCAGCTTCAAGGGCAGGCATTGAGAACCACTCATCCCTGCTCATGTCCTGGGAAGAAGGGCCCCCATCTTGGCAGCAATAAGCCCAGATCTGCTTGCTGGGTGAGGGGACGTGGTCTCCTGTGCCCTGAGCAAGCATGACAGCATTGTGGGGTGGCAGCAATGCTTCATCCTTCTCTGCTGTGGTTCTGAATTTAGTCCCCCTCTTTCCAATCCTGTTTTCTTCCCCTAGTACCAAAATATTTGAGCTGAAAGTCAGCAAACACAACTGACCACAATTGTGAGGTTATTACTGGCTGCTTGCTCCAGGCAAAGATACTCCAAATAACATCACCTGCATCTGCTGAAGATTGTTCTACACACAGGCTTTCCCTGTTAAAACATTATCTCTTGATGAACTGCAGCCACACAAGAGGTGAGAAGAACTAGGTCAGGGAAGAAGGAGTGAAAAGGGATGGATGAGGTGTGGCTAGTAACTCCTAAACCACCTTTTTCTCTTCCCTGAGCTGTTGCAGCTCTGGTTGTCCCTGGGAAGAGCAGAACCACCAGGGCAGAGGGAGCTGCCTGTGTGCTGAAAGCCCTGGGTTTTGGGAGAGATGTGTTGTATTGCTCTGGTTACAGAGCACACTCTGGAGCAGGGAGCAACTTTACAGACTGGTCCCATCACTTGGGTCATGGAGAAGCTCTGATGTTTTATGTAAGACCACCTCCTAATCCAAGCAGTAGTAAGGGCCCCTTCTGCAGGGTGTCCATCACCTTGGAGCCCTTGCCACCATGGCACGGCTCACCCAGCTGTGGAGGTCCAGGTGTGGGCTGGTATGGGGGGACTGGGCCATCCAAGGGTTTTGAGGCATCCCCCTGAGCCTCATTTCTACAGTTCGGTTGATTATTTTCCATTTCTGTTGAATAATCTGAGAAAAATAAGCTGCAGCATGTCTGGTGGACTCTAGGTACTTATCTCCTTGGTTTTTTCTCCCAAGATGTGAAAATAAGATGTGTTGCTCCATTTTACTGTTTGTAAATATATATATATGTGTTTTAAAACTCATTTATTATGACATTTAGAGAATTACTGAAGTGAAACCACCATTTGAACCACCTAATTTAGCAAACACCAAAAAGAAATGTTCGATTACTCCTTCAGCTCTTCATTTTTCCTGGCTCAGGTGATTTACTGTATTCAGCCCAAATTAGCCAGCACTTTCGGTTTCACTCCACATGCATTTTTCAATTGATAAAGTATTTTCCAGGAGGAGTTTGCTCAGCTCTCTTCCATTCCCAGTGTTTAGAATGAGAATGAAAATAGTATTTCTCATCCTCAGTGGGTGTTGAATGGGGAACTCATGTTATTTAAGATGCACACCAGTGCTTTGGTATGGGAAACTGTGTGTGTGGATTGAAAATGCTGGAATATATCATATATGGATTTTATTTTCCTCAAGTGATAGCCATGTTGGGACACAAGCTGGGAATTTGCTCCTGTGTGTGCTGGCAAAGTATTTTTCTGTGTGCCCTGAGGGGTTGGTTGTCAGAAGGAGACCTGGTGAGGGTCTGGATGTCGGTACCTGACTCTTAATTTTCCCTTGGGCAGCTGTAGAAGTTGAGTTTTTTTCATGTTGCTGATGTTGAGGCTAAACCTTATCAAGTTAGTTTATGTGCATTTAAATTTTTACTAGGGTAATTACTACAGAATAATTGAGAGTCTTGCGCTGGTTTGACCTGTATCAATTAATTTCTTCCCTTCCCCCTCTCAGTGTAGGAGGGTGGTGCTCTCCACCATCTGAGGTATATCATTTCAAAATACATTTTCTGCTCCTTCTGATGTGCTGTTGTGATTTAGATGGAAAGAGAGGCCCTGTCTTTATGGATGGCTTTAACTTGAATCCACTTGCCACACAAATGCTACAAATCTCCAAAGGCACTAGCTGTAGATAGTCTCTGCAGATTTTGTTTATATATATATATGTGCAAGGTAGAAAACTGTGTTACGTGCATGGTAGAAAATGAAGTGTTCAGTTGTTACCTGTCTCTGGGATGGGCAGGAGTTTTGGTCTTGGCAGGGACATCTCTGCACTTCAGCCAACCAGACCCGCTCTTCTGTCTTGAATATTCAGCAGAAATATTCCTGGGTCACCTTGCTTAGCTTTGTGAAGGAATCAATTTGACATTTGTTGGTGCTCACGCGTGGCTGAGGCAGGGGTAGGCAATTTTGGCATCTTTTGCACTCTTCTGAGAACACAACCCTATTCATTGCAGCCTGTGGTGGGGGAGCACCCTGACACGAGTCTCCATCACGTGGCCCAGCCCTCACTGGGGTGGTGTCTGGGGAGGGCAGTTGAGCATCTACCTCCTGATGGGTGCCTGGGGTTGCCCCAGTGCAGGGTGCATTCCACCAGCTGGGCTGGGGGGTCTGCTGCAGCCCTTCTCCCTCACCCTCTGTAGTTCCCTGGGTCCCTTCCCCAGTCCATAGAAATTCTTTGCAGGTCACCAGATGCCACACGTGAATCCAGCTGCTCCTGTGAAGCACACTGAGTCACTTAGGGGTAAAGAGCTACAGAGTGATTTCGGTAAGGTTGTGCTGGTGTGAGAGCCAGGAGCCAGAGTTGTTCTTAGCCCTGTTGTCGATGTGCGTGCTGCATACGCTCATCTGCCTTTTATTCTCCTTTAAGCCTTTTAAAGATGAAAAAGCTCTTTTAGATCAGTGCTGCCGTGTGCCGACCTGCTGTTCGGAGAGACGTGGGATGTCGCTGACTGGACGTGCAGGGTCTGAGGGCACGTCTGGAAACCCTGTATCCCACTGCATTACACACTGGGGTTACAGGAGAATTTGGAGGGGCTCCAGGCAGTGATGGCACTGGTGGGAAGCTGGGCTGGGGGTGCAGCTTTCTCTTGGGTGCAGGCTTCAGATGTGCAGTGGGAAGGATCAATGGGCTGAGGTCAGTAGGCTGAGGTTTAACAAGGCCAAGTGCTGGGTGCTGCATTTGCGTCAGAACAACCCCAGGCAGCGCTCCAGGCTGGGGGATGAGTGGCTGGAAAGCTGCCTGGCAGAGAAGGATGGGGGGTGCTGGTGGATGGCTGGCTGGACATGAGCCAGCAGTGTGCCCAGGTGGCCAAGAAAGCCAATGGTGTCCTGGCCTGCATCAAAACCAGCATGTCCAGCAGGAGTAGGGAAGTGATGGTGCCCCTGCACTGGGCACTGGAGAGGCTGCAGGTTGAGCACTGGGGTCAGTTTTGGGTGCTGCAGGATAAAAAAAGAAATTGAGGTGCTGGAGCAGGTCCAGAGAAGGGCAGCAGAGCTGGTGAGGGGTCTGGAGAACATGTCTGATGAGGAGCTGCTGAGGGAGCTGGGGTTTAGTGTGGAGAAGAGGAGGCTGAGAGGAGACCTTAGTGCTCTCTACAGCTACTGAGGGGAGGTTGTAGTGAGGTGGTGTTGGTCTCTTCTCCCAGGTAACTGGTGACAGGATGAGAGGAGATGGGCTGAAGTTGCACCAGGGGACGTTTAAGTTGAATATTAGGAAAAATTTTTTTACTCAGAGTGTGGTGAGGAGCTGAACTCTCCAATTTGCTGCACTCTGTGGCGTTGAAGAGCCTTGTGGGGAGGGGTGGCTCCAGCCACCGTGGTTCTGGGACAGGAGTTAGGATAGTTTGTCTGGCCTGGTAGCATCCATAGAAGTTGCCCAGGGATGGCATGACTTTGCTACACAGCTGTTGTCTTCCGCCTTCAGAATGTCTGGAGGTTTATGCTCTGTTTAGTTAATAATTTTTTATTGTCGTCAGTGATCACCTCAGGCTCTGGTTCTAAGGGGCTAAAAGGTTGTCAATCCCTGCAGGGTTGTCCAGGGCTGTCCCAAGACAGTGGTGGAGTCCCCGTGATCCCTGGAGGGCTTTCAAAGCCGTGGAGCTGTGGTGCTGAGGGCCAGGGGTCAGTGGTGCCCTGGCAGTGCTGGGTTAACATTGGACTTGATGATCTTAAAGGTCTCTTCCACCCAGAATGTTTTTGTGATCCTACTGGTGCACTAGGACACGGGAAAGGTGTGCTTATAAGATGAGGAAACGAGGCAGCAGGTTGTCCTATGTTGGAGGGGTAAAACACTTCAGGTCAGCCAAAAGAGAGGTCCCCTGGGACAGAAGTCCTCTTGCTCAGCGTGCTGCCTGCAGTGCCCCCAGCTCTCCTGCCCGTCAGAAGCGTGAAACCAGCAGGTTCGGTGCCTCAGCCTGTTTGTCCTCCGAGGCTCCCAGGGAACAGCACAACCTTGTAGACGTGGCTGATCTTCAGTGACTTCTTTTTGGCAGGGGGAGAAGAGAAGGACAGGGTAAAGCTCTAATTATAAAGCTGCTTCTGCCAGATATTTCATGCTCCTAATTGCTGACACAGGCCGGCCTGGGATGTTTTTCTTGCTCTTTTCCTGCTTAAATAAATAAGTAAAACCAGGTTAAAGGAAGCTTATGTTTCAGAGCAAGCTGTGTGACAGATGAGAGAGGAGATCTCCACAAGTGCTTTGGCCTGATCTTTTCATAGCTGCACTGAAAATCATGGGGTGAGGGTGGTAGGGATTTATTGACTGGCAAAGGGTGGCATGAGGCAGCTTGAATTTTGAAAGCACAATTTGACTTCATCTTCCCAGCCCAGGGAGGAGATGAAAACCTACAGATGAGTCAATTATCTGGGCTGCGAGCAAACACAGGCTGAGCTGTGGAGGAGGATTTGCTGACCTTGCACCCTCCCGAAAAGTTGGATATTGTGACAGAAAGTGATCTGTCATTGAGGTGGGGATCTCTGAAAAGTGCTGCTGTGGCTCGACCTGGCTGGAGGGGAGCATCTTGCAGAGATGGTGATGGAAGAGGAGAACTTGTCCCAGGAGAGATGGTGCAGCGAGTGGTTGCCACTTGTTTGGTCTTCCAGAATTGCTTGTTGTGTGGTTGTGTTGGTGGAGGCTCTGACTCCCATGTGGCTTTCGCCTGGGTATCGAGCTGGGGGATAAGGATTCGCAGAGAAGTAATTTACTATATGCATTTTTAACTCAAAGTCTTGTCAGCTCCTTAGCCTTAGGCCTTTCAAGTATCTGGCTCTGGTGTCAGTGCAGAGCTCAGTGAGGTTGTGCCTGCAGGGAGGCTGGAGCTGGCAGGTCAGGCTGCCCTGTGCACAGCTCCAGGCAAGCCAGGGGGCTCTGCTTTGCCCGGATGAGAGGTGGATAAATTCTGCTGTCCTGCGATTACTGTGCTGCTGCTGGTGTCCCCATAGAAATGAGTGGGACAGATCTCGGATAAATGGAGGATTAGAGAGGTATTTCTGTAACTCTGTAAGCACATGGGGTGCTCTGAACAGCTGCATTTGAGAGCAAAGGGATGCATTGAGGGCGGGTGGAAGGAACATCATGTCACATTGCACAACTGATTTTATCTGCCTTTACTTCTTCCCCTCTGTTTCATCCAGTTTCATCCAGCTGCACCCAGCAACTACCCAGGGAGAGCTGTTCACAGACTGAAAGTTTTAAAGCTAATAAAGCCCTAGCTTCCAGACAGATCCTATCTCCCAGTTGCCCCATCTCTATGCGTGGCTGGTGGCAGACTCTTTTCCAGGCAGTTTGTGGAATAAGCTGGCTGGGTTTTTGGGAAGAACACCCTGCAAAGCTGTAAAACACTGTTGCTGGAGTCGTGTGCTGTCAGGAGATGCTGCTGGAAGGGCAGGTGTGGGATGTGGCAAGTGCTTGCTCCCTGCTGCGTCCTCCCGCAATGCAATCGTCCTCTGTCCCTCTGCCCTGGAGATGCTGCTTCCAACCTGCAGATTTCCCCCAGTTGCTCATCAGGGAGCACAAACTCCCCCAAGTGTCCCCTCGGTGCATCAGGTGTCCTGAGGAGGGTGATCGGTGCATGAGAAGGATGTTCTAAGCTGTTTGGGGTGGGTGGTCTGTCCTCGAAGGAGTTAGGAGGATTGGTGCTGAGCCCAGAGATGCTCTGGTGGGCCTGAGGACCCTGCGTATCGCTGTGAAGTGCAGGGACACAACAGTCTGAGGTGCTGGAATAGGGGAAAAATTAAACCTCGTGTTGCTGTGTAGATCAGGAGTGCTATTGAGCGGGAAGACACAAAACCATCATTTGCTGGCACCCAGCAAAGCACTGGTAGAGGTGTGGGTCAATGTCCATGCTGTTTTTTCTGAGGTGTTTGGAGATGTCAAGTGCTGGGTGGTTTCTGAGGGCTGGGACCAAGGTCCTAGCATAGTTTAGATCCATCTTAAAGTGGAAAGCACTGGAAGCGGGGAGCAGTGGCCCACAGACACCAAACTTGTGGTCCTAGCAATTTTGATGTTGAGAAAACTCAACTGAAATGTGTTTTCACTTTCGGCTTTTTAAGATAACTTTCCAAATCATTAGAGCATCACTTAACATGAAAAGGGGAAAAAAAAAACCCATCCTCTTCTGCAGTGGCATGAGACGAACAGCACAAGCTGCTGTGCTGGCTGGGCACCAATCCTTCCAGCAGCTTTTGCAAAGTACTGGTCCCATCTCTTAATTTGGAAAGCTAGAAGAAACTCTGTTGGCATTACCATAGTGGACCTCATGTGGTCAGTTATGTGTTGGTAAAAGACAGTAATTTTTCAAAATGTTCCCCAAAAGATTAGTACAATTAAGTGTCTCAAATGGTAATTTTATTCTACTCATTAATAGCACAAAGCACAAAACCCCCCCTCTATGAAACAATGCACACAACGTATGTAAGCAGATATCTTCGTGTTGTGATCTGCACAATGTGTGCTTGTTTAAAATTATATTTAGCTCAGTCAGTTCTGGATAATTTATTGTCTGTCAGGGAAGAGCCCTCGTGTTACTGCCATGTTAAACACGAGTGAGGGTGGCTCACGGGCCAAAAGCAGCTTTGGTCCAAATTTTATCAGAGACCATTTGGGTGGAGTTGAACGTGGGTGAGGGTTGGGGACACCCATGGACTTGCATTGAAGTCCTGCTCTGTGCCTCAGTTTCCTTTTTCTATCTGTAGCCTGCCATCTACAGCCAGCAGCACGGAGAGGTGGTTTGGTGATGATGGGATGGCACCCTCCTTAATCTGTGGACTCAAAGTGAGAATGGTTTTTTTGTTTTGGTTTGTTTTCTTTTTGTTTTTATTTTAACATCTCCTTAGCCCTCCTGGTAGTTTGGGAACAGTCTGAAAGAGCAGGATCCATGGGGTGGGTACCTTGAAGCAAATGTGTATTTGAGAATGTGCTGCTGTGATTTGGGGTGCTCATGTCTATAGCTGAAAGCCTGAGAGTGCCTCTGGGACCAGCTTAGTGGTGGGGCACAGCCAGGAGATCTGATTTACTCCCAGCTTGGGTCTCCCTGGCTCCTTTCTTCTCAGCAGCCTTGATCTGCTGGTTCTCAGATGCTGAACAGACAATTAGCTTTTACATCTCCCAGTGATTTTTGTGGTGGCTGGCCCTGTCGCTGCAAATGATAAATGGAAACTTGGTTATAGAAAGAAAACACAAAGTCGGGTGGAAGAGGAGATAATTACCTTTCGAATATAATTATGACTGGGCTGGTGAGCCTTTTATCTCAATCCATGTTCTTCTGGTGGTAATACAATACCAGGCAAGGATTAAAATTTGCTAGGTTATCACCTGCCTATGGCAGCCAGAGCCATTTTCTTCCCCCAGTGGGGAGGAGTTTCTTAGAGGAGATTTGGAGTTAAATGTTTGGGAAAGGGGATGATTCTGGGAGAGGAAGGAGCAGGGGGAGAAACCCTTTGTGCTGTTTGAGCAGCTTGGAGGGAGATGCAGCATCCTGAGTGTGAGCTTGTGATTGGAGATGGTCCCATCTGAGGTGCCACAGTCTGATCTGAAAGAGCCTGGCCTTGTGGCTTTGGATCTTAGCTGGTCCCTGTGCTGCTGTGTAAGGCAATGGGACTTCACTGCATCTTCATCTCCCAGCTGGGGAGACCAAGGGGATCTCTTTAGTGTGCTGTGGGAAGAGCTACCCACCCGCTACCCCTCAGCAGCACAGAAGTGCTTTCCCATTGCTGTCTTCCTTAGGCTTTCAAAAGGCAAAACTATGTCCCTGGGACCTCCCTGGTGCCCTGTGCTCTCCTCTCCACCCTGGTGCCATCTGCTACAGGATGCATGGCAGGGACCAGTGTCAGCCTCCTGCTTCCAACCCTCTGCCCCTTGTCTGATCCCATGCAAAGGTCTGATGCTGTAGAAGACAGGTCCTCAGTCCTCTCCCACCAGGAAAGCCCCGTTGTCACCAGCTGTCCCCTCTGCCCTTCTCTCTCCAGCTGAGCACGGAGAAGGGCAGGGTGGCTCTGGACAGCTGATTGAATTAGAAAGCACTGAAAAGGTCAGAGTGGTACCATTCCCTGTTATCTTTCACAGAACATGAAAGGTATTAAAATTCTGCTGTCTCATTCATGTAACAAGAGAGAAAATGGTAATGAGAGGAAAATGAGAAGGGAAAAAGGTCTTCCCTCCTGAAGCTGGGTCAGGGAAATGGGAATGGTGCAAGTGTAACTCTGGTACTTGGTTGTGACTTCCAGGGGCTTGAGGTAGCTGCGTGTGCAGGTCCAGCCTCTCATTTCTGTGTAGAGGAGTTAAAAATTGTGCTCTGGGGACAGTCACTAGTGTAATGAATTTGGTGGTCTCAGCTTTCTACTCATTTTGGGTTCACCACCTTGATCTGTGGCAGACCTTGTGCTCAAAACTCAGGAGATGGTAGGGATGAGAAGACTTCAATCCTGGCAGGTCAGTTTGACATGATTTAAGCTGGAATAACAGGGTGTGGATGAGTTGTTGCCTCAGAGGTCCTGAGGATGGGGCCAGGACAAATGTGCATCCAGTGTTGCTTCTGAAAGGAGGACTGGGTTGCATGAGGCACAGTGGGACAGCACTGATGGGCTTTTACAGGGTCACCCATCCGTGGTTGATTTAAGCTTTACAAATGCTGCAGTAGATGTGATCAGACTTGTGTGTCTTTACCTCCATGCTCAAATCACACTGGAAAAAGCCGTCACCAGCAGTGAGCTGATCTACCAAACTGGGGCCCTGGTCTCCATTCTAAAGCAAGATTCTTAAGTGGAAAGGGTGTAGCTGTGTCCTGCAGAGCTGCCTGCTGATTTCATCAAACCATCTCCCTTGTTGATTTTGGGAACTTCCAAGTTAAAATGATCACAGGGCCTGAGATAAAAGCCAAATCCTGACTCTACCTCAGCCTGTAAATTTTGTGATCTGTAAAACCCAGATGAGAACTTTATTGCTCCAGCTTCATCCTGTGCTCTTGGCAAAGCCATGCAATTGATGTTGCTTGGCATCCTTCATCCTCTTTGTTCCAATCCTTTCCATCCAACCTCTCACAACCTGACTTGCCCTAATTTACTGCAAACTTTTCTGGAGATCTGTGTCCTGCATGGCCCCAAGACCTGTCCTCCAGGAGAAGGATGCATCTTCCTGAGCTTGCTCCTTCTGAGGTGAATCTTGCTTATCCCCAGAGTTGCATTGACTCCCCACCTCCTCCTTGATCTGATGGTGCAAAACCCATCTTGAACCTCTGCTCTTTCTCGGCCACCTGTATTTGTGTTTGACTGCACTTTCTTGCCCTCACCTCCACACCGTGCCCAGCTACTGTGGAATATGACAACCAAGAAAAGGACCAGCATAAATCCACCAGTTGCAAGAAACTGAAGGAGTTTCCTTACCTGCCAAAAATGTGGTCTACTGAAGATTTCTGTGTCAAGTGGCACGCTCGTATAAGTATCAAAGTGCCCTCCGTCATCTGAGCCATCAGCAGCTGAAGAACCGAGTGGGTTTCTGGAAGTGCTGAGAAATGGAGCTGGGAATGGTGGCTGTGCATGAGAACATTGGGCACATGGGCTGCCTCATGGGGCACCTGCTGCCACAGCTCTCCTGGGGTCCATGTGGCTCTGAAGGTGAACCAGCCGTGGAGGAGATGCCATCAAACAACAGCCTGTGTCCCAGATGCTCAGATCCCACACCATATTCCTGTCGGATGGGGGTATGAACTAGCTCGGGGTGAGGACAGTGCCTCTCTAGTTTTGAAGGATGGCTGCCCAGAAATCCATTTTTTTTCCATTTGAAAAATAGTGGAGGAAAAACCCTGGTTTGAAAAAAATCTTTGTTTCAAAAGATAGAGTTTCCCCTGGGAGACTTCAACCCAATTTTAAGTGAAAATGCCTCCTTTCAGGCAGCCTTACAATATCATTGCAGTTAAAACCAACCAAATAAAAACAAAATCTGAAGTCATATTTGAAGTCGAAACAAAACTAAAATGTTTTGTTATTTCCCACTGGAAAACTGAAATAGATGTTTCCCTGAAAACAAACATTTTTGGTGGGGAAAAAAAAGGCATTCTTCAGCACAAACCCCTTCTCTGAGTGCTTTTTCTAAGAACTAGCAATGCTTCTTGATTTGCCTGAGTTATTGCCACTAAGGTGCCACCAATTTGCATTTTGCTGGGGCTGCTCTTAATGTAGGAGTTACACAGTGTAGTGTTTTTTGCTTTATTCTGCTGTTTTCCTTAATTAGGGTAGTGCCTAGAGCCTTGTAACGTGATGGCAGTGTGCTGGGTTGAGCTGTTGGCAGTGTCTGGCCTGAGCTCTGGACTGGTCCAACGAAGCTGGGAAAAGCAGAAGTGAAGTGGGGAAAAATGCAGAGCAAGTTGTTGAAGGCCCCCAAACAAGCTGAGGTGTGGATGGAAGGATGACTTGGATTTTTCTGGGGTGCTGCTTGCTGCTGGGTGTATTTTCATCCCCAGCCTCCCCCTCCATCAACACCCCAGTACTGTGCCTTGAGGTTTGGTGCAGGAACTGCCAACTGAAGTCATCCCCTGTGCGCTATGGGAAGATGGACTGTGTGATGCTGAGGATGGCCAGGGGGGACAAAGCCCAGATCCCCTTTAGTACCACCTTGTAGCAGCAGCCCCCATCAGGAGCTGCCTCCTCCTGCCGTTTCCAGGGCTACCGGAGGAAGGAATGGCTCAGGATATCAAAGTGGAGGGAAGGCGATGACTCAGCAAATGTCAGAAACGCTTACTCTGGAAACCACCCTGCGTCCTCCCCGCACCTTCCCTGGTTGGAGCTTAACGCTGTCTAGACGATGGTCTGCTCTGTGCAAACTCTCAATTAACATAATGCCAATAGACTGGAAAAGTGCTCAGAGGTCCTTCCCTGTCTCAGCACTGGCGAGTGCAGCCCCAGAGCTGCTTTTCTGAGACTTTTTTTTTTCTGCTCGGAGAGCAGTGAGTCGGGTGATAGAATGCAGGAGGGGTGTCATGGCCAGGAGAGGACCTGAGTGGGTAGAGACCAGAGCTGGGGGCTACCAGGACCCTAAGATTTAAACCCAGGCAAATGAAAAGGATCTCCTTCCTAAACATCACAGTTTAAGCAGGAGAAGTCTGTTATAGAGAGAAAACAGCAGCCTGGAAGGAAATGGTGCCTTGTTTTGCTCACTCCATGATCAAACTTGACAGATCTTAAAGCCACTCTTGCTATTCCTCGCTGAACCTGACTTGTGCATTTTGGACATCAGAAATCACCAGCTCTGCTTTTGGTTTCTTTTTCTCTGCTTGTGCTTTTCTCTGCTGGCTGTAGAGATAAACCCGAGATGATTTAGCTCCTAACAAAATGCTTCGCTCTGGTGCCGAAAAGCTAGGGGGGATTTCTGGACCATTTCACAGCAATAGGCTGCATCAACAAAAAACATCTGACGCTGTTGGCCAGCATCCCAAAGTCCTCAACTCTATATTCTCACTTGCTGCCTTGTCAGAAAGCTGCTGTGAGCCATGGGATGCTTCTTTCCTCTCTTACAGCTGTCTAAGAAATTCCCCACAGATCTCTCTGTCCTGCCCCATAGCTTCGTGTCACGGGGAGAACTCACCGCAGCAGATCAGTGTTGCCAATGAACGTACAGCCTTCTCTGCTGGGTGCTGCTGTCTGCTGGTATTTCAGGTGGCTGCAGCACATGGACAAACTTGCCTGTCTGGTCAGCAGAGTGCAAGGAAGCTCCAAAACCCACGACTGATGCAAGTGTAGCCTCCTGTGGAAAACTGCTGCTTCCATCTCTGCTCTGCTGCCTTGTTACTGCCCAAGGGGCCCAAAGGGACTGCTCTGGGAACTTGGGAAACACAAACATTTGCTGCTGTGCTGGGACCTGCTCTGTCAGGTTTCAGCCCAGAGCATATATATTTTTAATGGGTGGATTATACAGCCCAGAAATGTTAGGCTGATGATGAAAATGCTGCCAGACTTTTATCTGCATCAATTCCAGGGTTCTTAACAGCGCAGTGGAGAGCGAAAGCCTCTGTTATCTGAACTGCCAATTAATTTAAGCACATTCCCCTCTCCTGTTATAAAGATGTCACTTCCCTGCACCACTGACATTGCTCTGGCCTCTGAGGTCACGCAGGCTCTGCTCAGTGGGACCTGGTTGTGCTGCCCACTTGCTTGCTGACTAGCAAGTGTCTGTGTGTTCATGTTGGTTTTGGGAAGGGGATTATTTTTCTGTGGTTGGTAAAAAGGGGTGGGCAAATTGGGGAAAGGGTGGGCAGCTGGAGCGTGGGTGGAGGAGGAAAGTAGGACTGGCAAACCAGTGCTTAGGGAGAGTGTGATCATGGGCATGGTTTGTAGTGGTGTTAAGGCAATGCTTGCAGCCACTGAATGTTGCTTCCTGAGCATGCAGAAGCTAAGCTGTGTTCTTTGAACATCTTGATTCCAGGCCAGTGTGTGTCTGGCTGCATCAGGTTGTTCAGATTTCATAGGCAACAAGTGTTTTTTCTCCAGTTCTTTTTATCCAAGGACCTTGGTGGTTTTTGCCTCCTGTTCAAAGTGGCTGAGCTCTGCTGCTCTGTTACAGACACTTTCAGTCATGTCCCACTGAAGGTAAATTCAGTTATCCATCCTCCTCCTCTCGCTGTGCATCTGCTGACCTGTTGCTGTGTGGTCCTGCTCCTCTATGCTGCACCTGGATCCCTGTTTCCCCAGCTTTGCCAGCAAGGAGCTGGTGTGATAGCTCCATTTGACTCAAACAGGGCAGGAAAAAGGGTTAAAAACTAACCAACAAAAGGACTCATTTGAGGTGTTGAACTGGCATGGGCTCAGCTTGAGTGGAGGTGATTAGGTGGGTCAACTCCCCAGCACATTTGGGTGATGGTAACTTGTATTCTGTGGTTCTAGAAGCTGAGTGCAGCCAGAGAAGATTTTTTCTGATGAAGCCTTAAAGTTGCCGAGAAGTCCTCTCTGGGGTGGTCATCCTAAGCAGGGCTTGTGCACGGGCAGGGCACTGCTGGTGTGGAGTCATTGCTGCAATGGGTTGTCTCGTGGTTGCACCACTCTGGGCAGGACCAGCTTGTCCAGGCTGCCTTGCTGCCCCCAGTGCTCATCTGGGACTGCTCTGAACCTTGTCAGCTGCAGAACTTGAGTTTCATGTCCCCAAAAAAGTGGATTTATCTCTCATGTCAATGAAGTGCTATTCCCCAAGCACCAACTGCAGGAGCTGATATGGTTGAGCTCTCCTAAAAACCAAGAGGGAAGTTACAATCTCTGATTTCAGTATGGGAGGAATAAATTCTGACTTTCTTGTGTCCACAGCCCAGCTTGCAACAGGTTTAAAGCATGGTACAGATGGCTACGCAATTATTGCCAACATCTACTCATTATATTAGATAAGGCCCCGGGTTTATTTAGCAGAAGCAGATGGAGGGAATACACAATATTTTAGATGTCTTGGCAAACTGTGTTTTCCGTAGAACAACATTGTATGTTTGCTGTGATAGATCTGGCCAAAAAAAAAAAAAAAAAAAAAGAGTTTCTAAGAAAAAGGGAGAACGTAGAACACTCTCTTTTGGGAGTGACAATGAGGTGTGCATTAAAGGAAAGATATTGCAAGTCTTATGCTACCTGATGCCTTATTTTAATCCTTGTGATAAGAGGAGAATTTCAGCTTTTATTTGGAACCCTATAATTTTTGTGGCTTGTAAATGGAAGCTTGAAAACATGACCCTGGCTGCCTACAACAGGTGAGGAATCACAAGGTAAATAGAGATCCTTTTTTTTTTCTTACATATACATATTTTAATTTTTTTTTTTCAAATGCTCTCATGACTTTTAGTCCAGCCTTGTTGATTTTTGGGCTGCCTACCTGTGTGATCACTGGCAAGACTGTATCTCTGAGCAATGGACACCTGCTGCAGGTGGAAAAACACTGGGGTTTGGGGTCATTTGGGGCAGCAGATTTGGACAGGAGGTGTATGAGGAACATAGAGAATCACAGAAGTTTTTTTTTAATTGGAAAGACCTGCAAGATAATTGAGTCCAACTGTTAACCCAGCTCAGCCCAGGGCACCACTGACCCACATCCCTCAGCACCACAGCTCCATGGCTTGGAAACCCCTCCAGGGATCACGAGGACTCCACCCCTGCCCTGGGCAGCCTGGGGCAGCCCTGGACAACCTGTGCAGGGAAGAAATGCTTCCTAACATGCAGCTTTTGGAGAAGGATAAAAACTAGAAAGCTATCAGGTACCTCTAGAAAGTGGGCACAGAGTTGAGTTTCTTCCCTTGGAGAAAGCTGGCCAGTGAGTTTTATTCCTGACCATGTCACAGATAGTCACAGGACCCTCTGTTACCATGGTTGGTGGTCTCTGAGGGAGATTTTGCCTATGAATGCTCTGAGCAAAGAGAAAGATGCATATAAGGACTTTTTTTTTTTTTTTTTTTTTTTTTTTTTTTTTTTCTTTCTTCACAAGGGCTGTCCCAGGCTGCCCAGGGCAGTGTTGGAGTCCCCATGATCCCTGGAGGGGTTTCCAAGCCATGGAGCTGTGGTGCTGAGGGACATTGGTTAGTGGTGCCCTGGCAGTGCTGGGTTAGTGGTCAGACTTGATGATTGTTAAGGGTCTCTTCCATCCAGAGTGATTCACTGGTTCTATGATAAACAGCCCACCTCTGGGTGATGCAGTGGCTCATCCCGGCTGAGCAGATGGACTCAGGAAGGCCATGTCTCCAGGCACTCCTTCTAGAAGCTCGTGCATGGTTCAGCTGGTGGCTTTGTGGAAAGGATGAGCCCAAAAGACAGTAGCTGAACAAGAGGTCTGTCTCCTTTCCATCCTGACAAACATGTCCAGCCTTGACAGATATTTTTCCTTCTCCTTTTCCCAAGCTCCGCTTTGGCCGCTGCTCCCTGCCAGCTCCAGCAGCACCAGTTCAGCACCCTGGGAGGGCAAGCTGAGCTTTTATTCTCAACTGTTTTGTTTTGCTTTTTAGACACCAGTGTAATTTGAGAGCGATGACATTTTCTGCTCAACTCATGAACAGCTACTTCTGGGGACTGGCCAAATGCAGAGGGTGATGCTCTTCTGATTCCAAATCACACAGAGGTTGTCAGCGCTCCCAGGGCAGGCTGGCAGAAGAAGCTTTTGTTTGGTGGGTCCATAAGAAAGGAGAGTTGAGATGTGCTTTTAGTGACTTGGATTTCCTACCTCCTGCACTGGCTTTGCTGTCCTGCTAGCCCACCTGGCATGAAAATACATCCCCAGCCACCTACCAGCTGTCCTGTGCCCTTTGCCCAGGTCCGAGCTGCCAGATCTCAGAGAGCAGAGTCAATGCTCCTCCGGCCCTTCTGGCACAGCAATGCAATGCAATGAAGTTTGGATGATATTTTTTCATGCACCCAGGATTTGGGAGTTGGCATTTTTCAGGAAAATGGCAGCTTTTAATCAAGTCCAAGATATTTGCAGAGTTGACAGGAATTGCTTTCACTAAACAGGAGAACGCATTAAAAGTCAGAAAACTTCATTTTAGAACTCGACAAATTAAATGATCCAAAATGATGGTTCTTTGCTCTCTCTTCCCCTCCCCTAAATTAAAAATACTTGAAATACTTTGCTGACCCTGACATTCCTTTGTCTCTAAGAATTTTGTTTGCTACTGAGCTAAACCCCTGCATAGCTTGCCTGTACCCAAGAGACCAGGGGGTGGGGTGTGTGTGACACCAGACGTCTCCAGAAAAGTGCTCTGAGCTTCCAGCTCCTACTCTCTCATCCCTTGATGCTAGGAACAAAATTCTGGGATGCCCATTTCCAAGGACAGAAACCAGCAGTCTCCTTTGTAGTGTTAATGCACCGAGACTCAAGGTATGACCTACTTTCCAGCCCCAGTGAAGCTCAGGATGGTTTTAACTCCTCTGCGCTCGGTTTCTCCAGTGCGAGCTCACCAAAATGTTTTGGACAAGTCCATTTTCCTGCCAGCTGTCATTGCTTATTGCAAATAGATCTTTTCTGCTCTGTGGTGTGTTCTCCTGCTTAGAAGCAACAAAGAGTTATTTAAGCGATTGCCTTATAACCAGATTATCATCCTTATTATCATCCTTCATTCAGGGCAGAGGCCAAGTCCTCAGCTCTCTGTGCTCTGAAAATCTCACTTGGTTTGTTGGAGCATCGCTGGGTTGCTGAGTCTCTGCTGTGGCAGAGGAGTGTCTGGCTAGTGATGCTCCTCTCCCTGGAGCCTGGCTCAAGAACTACAGTCAGGAAAGTAGGTTGCAGGTAGTTTGGGAGGGGGGTGATTCTGCTCTCATTTTTCTCTGTCTCCTCCTAGGACTCCAGAGCGTTTCTGTTATGCAAAGAGAAGGGGAGAGTTTGTGTTTGTGTCTGGGCAGCTCTGTACGCTGAGGGCTGGGGGAGGATTTCATGATGGCTAAAAAAAAAACCCTCTCAGAAATGCACTTGTGTGAGACCAAGGGGTGAATTAGCTGTTTGTGACTCTGAGCAACCCCGAAGTGTTGAAAATTGTCAATTCCTTGGTGTATTTTATTTTTCCTTATGCTCCCTTCATGTTATAGCTAAAGAAAGATTTATCCTTCACCATAGTGAGGCTGTTGTGTCAGATACATTCAGTTTTGGGGAAAATGCATTTATCTGAGCAGGGGTATCAGCCTGAGTTGCTCTGAATAGGCTGGTGTTAAGGAGAGGGTTGTGACCTGGTACATTGTGTTGTAGATGTGCTTTGAAGGGAAAGAGCAGGTATAGAAGCGATATGCAGGTATCTACTTGGATGTTTAGACTTGATGCTGGCCATCCAAAGGCAGAGAGCTGGCAAGCTGGGCCCTTTCATGTGGGAGGGCCTATGGACAGCTGGTGGGGAAGTCACCAATGTGGAGTGATGGAGCCAACAGATCAACCTGATAATGCCATAAATTAAATGGTGCAATTAGCATGGCCACATCTACTTATCGGCTCCAACCTGGTGTCGACTCTGTCTCTTTGGTCGTCAAGATAAAGCTCACACACCGTGAATTCAAGCCGAGGGAAAAGGGGCACCTTTCCAACTGTTCCAGTCACCACTCACACACAGGTTAGTGCTGTGGCTGGGAGGACAATGGAGCCGTGGGACTGATGGGCTGTTGCTGCAGCCCAAATGCAATCCAGGCTTGCTGTGCTGAGCAGAACAGCTGTCCACGTCCGAGGGGCTGCCTCCCAGGCACCCCTTGGCTCATTGCCTCCACTGACCTGCCTCAAGTCCCAGGCGAGGCAAGCGGCCCCTATGTCAGCTTAAGACTGAGCAATGTCTTCAGTGTGCTGAAGAAGATGAGCAAGGCTTGTTTTGATTTGCACTGCAGCTGAGGTGCCTCCTGGCAGACCAGATGCCCACCACTGGCATGTACTACATCCTTTTGCAGCTTTTAGTGTGTGCAGCTGGTGTTGTTTCTCCCTGGGAGTGCTGCTTCTTGGCTTCATCCGCTGCCAAGACTTTATCTGTTGCTGGTTGGTACATACAGAGAAACGGGGGCAAGTGATGCCTCTTGCCACAAGTTGACAGAGATCATGAACCCTCCTCCTCCACAGTGCTGTCTGTTTGCTGTTGATGTTCTGGTAGTCCTGAGTGGTCAGTGCCACCAGGATCTCATATTTGGTTTTGCAGTGCATCTGATACACGTCGGTGCTTGGGGGTGAGGAGCTGGAGCTGAGCCGGCCCCGTGCGCTGGCAGCACAGCAGCCACTGGCACCCTGGGCTGCACCCC
>JANHGN010007340.1:14870-25069 GCA_024605025.1 Megaceryle maxima | reverse complement strand
TTTGGTGGTTTTTTGGGGGGTATTTGTTTTGGGGTTATTTTGTTTTATTGTTTTATTTAAAGGAGAGTGAAGAAGTGCTTCTGATCTCTGTATTTTTTTCTTAGGGACTTTTCTCAAATCCCAGTTTGCTGGTCTACTTTCCAAGGTTATCACACTCTGACCCTTTTGTAGGGAATCTACTTAATGCATTTCTCTGACAGGTGCCAGGTAGTATAAAAGCTAAGAGACTTTAGCAATTAATACTGCCTTGTGCCATTTGTGCTTCTTATCACATGAGAGAAAAGCAGTCACAGTACTTCTACAGTCTGCTATCCAGATGAAGACTATATCTATCTTGGCAATCTCCTGAGCTGCTTCATTAACCTTCTCTATGGGAACATCTTTGCTTTTGCTTCTTCCTGATTTCTATTTATTTATTGTTGTAAGCTGCATCAGATAGTATCCCATTCTCCTAATTGTACAGATAGGAAGAAACTGTTTGATACTGGAAAAAAAGGGGACATTTTTCAGGATATATGTCTAAGCAGAACTTAATTACAGTTCTTTGTTGGGTTTTTTTGTTGGTTTGGGTTTGTTTTTCTCCCCCCCCCGCCCCCCCCAAGTGGTTTCAATACATAATAATTTCTATTTAACTCTGGTGTTTCAAGGAGCTTTAAGTATATGCACTCAAAGAAATGAAGGAATGCAAAGCAATTGTTTTGCTTTAAAAAGATTTTGCATTTAACTAAAAGGTTGGGGGCTTTTTTTGTGAGTTTAAAATTGCACTGTTATAAACCTGAAACTATATTTTCCAATATATCTTCCTTCTTAAGTATAACATGGGAAAAAAAAGAAGTAACAGGTGGCATGTGACAGTACCATTATTTCTCTGCGAACCTATCTCACTCGTGCAGCACAGTATCACTACCTATGCCCATCTTGAATAACCAACAGGCCAACATAACTAAAGAATTAAAATGAGTTCTGGCTGCATTTGAATTCCTCTACTTTATTCACAAAGTGTCACTCATTAAACTTCTGTTCCTGCAGAGGTATTCTGGTGTAATGCTGAAACCTGTTGCCCTCTGCCAAATGTGATCAGTGGTGAGCTTGTTCTGAGATGGTTGGGAGACAATAAAATGAAGGCAGAAAAAGAGACAAAAAGAGAGATTTTTCTTTGGAAAGCAGAGTTTAATGAGTGTATCTTTTAACCTATATGCTTAGATATGTTTATGACTGTGTGTTGTTGTTTAAAGTGTACAGTAGAAGCTAGGGTGCTGAATTCTACAAAACTATAGCAAATGTCTCTGACCCTTTTCTGTGCATGGGCATTTTCTTTCTTAGTGTTACTGACCAGATGGAGAAGAAATTTTGTGTAAAATCCTTTATATATGCTCTAAGAGATCTTTTAATGAAGCTTCAAATAGTCAATAATTGCAGTCACATTTACTCTAGCAGAGAAGACACAAGAAATAACACAAATGAATAGAGGCCTTTTCCCCACTAAGTTAACAAGTTAAATTTAGCTGCTCCTAATGCTCAAATGAGTTTTCTCATGAGCTATCTCTACACTTTCGACATTATTATAACCTTCTTCAAAAATGTTAATGGAACATTATGTAGCTCATTAAATTTATTAAATTATTGTTGCCTAAGTTCCTAACACCAAATGTCTTATTAGAAGCAATAGCATCTTGGAGTGAAATAGTGATTTCTTCTAGTGACAGTATTATGGAAATGTCATTAGTGTCATTATAGTTATTATTTTGGCTTCCAGGTCATATCTCATATGTCCAGATTTTAGCCTATTACACTGAATATTTCAGTAGTTTCATAATGCATTTTTATTTGTGTAAAATAATGAAAAGATTAAAAAATGAAACTAAGAAAGATGGGTGAGTTTCTAAAATACAGCTTCTCTGAAATGAAGTAAGTTTTGTCTTTAAAAATATTTTTTATTGAATGATGGAACTGAAAAAGAAACAGAGGTAGAGCTGGAAGTCTTTTTGTTTGTTTTTCAGTTTTTGTAATAAGATAAAAGCAAAATTAAACTATTTGCAATGATCATGATTTGTTCTTGGTCAATGGTAAGACAAACACCTTATTCCTTCCATTTACTGCCAAGCCTTAGAGAAATTCTTTCCAGTATATTCAGACATAGATGATGAGGTACCACCAAAAAAGTCACAACTAAAATACAAAATTGTATGCAAAGCAGTTAGGATGAATGATACAATCTCTAGGCAGCGTCTCTAAATGGATGCAGAAAGCAAATATATGGCTGAAGCACACATCCAGTAAAAAAGTCACACTCGTCACTATTTTCTGGAATGAATGAGGCTTAATTCTATGGCCATTTTATGCTGTAAATGCAATGACAGAAAAGCAGTTAAAACTGCTGGAATGCAAGTATCCCTAGAGACTCTAAACTATTGCATTTCCTCTTAAAAAGAAACAGAGAAAACCTTCTTCACTGATTTAGTTGTCTTCCTATAAAGTACTAAAACACTTACATGCCAGTAAAATAAATCAATCTGCTTTTTTAATACATTTATATATATGCATCTATATTTCTGTGTAAGTATATATGTGTATGTATACATATTTTCTTGTAGTTCTAGAAATAAGCTTTCAACTACATTGAAATGGCTTAGGAATATGCTTTGTCTGCTGCAAAGCTACAGCATAAAAATAAATATTTAAATTATGAGGGAACTAGGGTTGCACATTCAGAAACCCAGTAATTGAGAAATGTGTATTCTTAACTATGGCACAGATGATGCACCAGGCAGCATTCACTATGTTTTGCTTCTGTACCCATGTTTCCCATTCCTAGATTAATGGAAAAACTCTCCTATTGTGTACTGGAGATTAATTTCAGTGCCCAAGATCTACTCTTGACTGAATCAGCATAACTAACAGCACCAGACATCAGTCTGCAAGCAAGTAAACGAAGAACAATCTTGTATGACATTGCAGTGTTGCTAGAAGCCATTAGTGAATGCTAAGTATAAATTACAGAAGAGTCAGAAGGAAAAGTATGTCAGATGCAGCCAAGTGATTTTAGAGATCTTGGTGAAATAAAGTGTTTAGCTGTCTAAAAGTTACAGTGTTCGGTAGTAGTTATGAATTTGAAATATGAACTCATGAAACACTGCAAATGCCAAGTCAAAGTTCTGAACAAAAAAACCAAACAAACAAAACAAACCTGGCAAATAAGGAGAAAGTATCAGAAGTTGAATTGTTAATATAACAGAAAGTAATGGACTATCACTACCAGGAATAGAATTCTTTAGAGAAAATGGTTAAGCTCATCAAGAATGACTGTGATAGCAGGTGCTTGAAGTGAAATTCATGTAAATGCCAAATAATTTTCTTCTTTTTTCCTACTTCAAAAGCAAAAACTGAGAAAAAGCTGACAGTGTCAGGGCAAGACCTGAAATGCTTAAAGAATAATTTAGTATATTTCTGTGTTTGTACTTGGATGTGGTTAATGGATTTGATGAGGAAACAAAAATCACGTGAAAATACTTCAGGAGAATAGGATGAAGGCCTACAAACACTGGTGTTACTTGACTGGTTTTTGAAAGTTAAAGCACCATCTCTAAATCTCAACCCATCTGAAAAGGTCCATTCATAATTATTACGGGTTAGGCTTTTTCATGGTGTGAGATATCCCTCAGCTTGACAGAATGCCATGAAGATGGCACAATGCTTTATTATCTTGGCTTGTACTGTTGTCGGGCAATAACAGCATGACTGGTTCAGTTGAGGCTTTCTGGATGATGGTATGCAGCTATCTCATCTGAGGCACTTATTTGTCAGATAAGAAAGCTCAAACACACACATACAAAGTTTTATCATTCTTTAAACTAAATGTTTTCCTAATTTGTACTAAAGAAATCAATGGGGTATTCTGTAACATCTCAGAGAAACAAATTTTGCATGGTCTTTATCATCATCAAATATCTTAACAATTGTCTCACCTCCAAAATACTTCTGAATTTTAGGGTATTGCTCACCTGAACCAGCTTGCTCATAAATGCCATGTAGGACATCACCACCCAAAATCCACCAGTTCTGCTCATGAGAGAAGGGGAATAAATCAGAATGTTATTAACTGTGATTGATATTTTGTGTAGTTCAACTTCCCCTACTTCAAGTTCTGATGCAGCTTCCTCTAGACACAGTAGGGTATCTGGGCAAAAGACTTTTGTTGTGATTCATTTAGCTGTTGTCCCTGTGCTTGGTTCTTGCTTTAAGAATGAGCCATAGTACTTTTTGTATGCCAGATGGTATACAAATAGTTCATGAGGCATGCTGGGATCACAAAAGTTGAAATAGTACATGCACATATAAAATTACCTTTGTATGTATTTTTAATGAGGGTATTATACTGATATCTAGGGGGAGTAGATATGGCTTTTATAATGGCTGTTCAAAACAATCTGATGGTATAAAGAGTTGAAGATGAACTTTTTTTTTCCCTTCAACCTGAGGACTCTAGAATAGAATGAAATCAAATACTGTCTTCTAGTTAAACCGTACACTTGTCATTAATAAGTTAACATTGAAGACATAGCCTCAATCTATATAACATGACTGAGAAAATAGCAAAGAATAGAAAACAAACTGGGAGACAGTAGTCAGAGAAAAGTCAATCAGGTTGAAATAGACTGAGCAGCAGTTTGCAATAGTAGACAATCTGTGACCTTTTAATATCTTTTGCTTGTCATGCCTTGAACACTTTAAATGAAATGCCATCATTTGTAATGGCACATAGAATGTAATACAGAAAATGATAGTTTTTGATGTTGTTTTTTTTAATCTTTAAAATCAATGTGGAAATAACTTTTTCTCTCAGTTGGGTTCCACATCCAGGTGTGCTTTTTTTGAGTTAAGGACTGCTGCTAACTGGAGAAGAACAAAATACTGTAAGCTAATGAGAATTAGCTTATATTATTTGATTTTTTTTATATATATTATAAATCGTCAAGGCAAGGATGGAGTAAAGTCTTGCTCTTTTTTGACTCTAGCAAAAAAGGAATAAAAATGGAAATTGAAATTTTAATGCCCCAGAAAGTAATTCTAATTTCTGATATATGATACAGTGCACAAGGTTAAGTTTTGAGGATTTTGGTGGAATGGTTACAGTGTCCTTTTTTAATCAGTCAAAGGTAATAAAGCAGCTATCAGATCTTATGATTGAAGTACAATTACTGGGCATATACTTGAGTGATGACTTTCACAAAATAGGTATTTGGTATATAAAAGAATAGAACAGAGAAAAGCATAAGTTCATTCTTCAAAAAATGTCTACAGTTGTGTAGGACTGTCTAATGGATTAATAATGAGATATAACTATTATACATGAAGCTACTTGCTTAATTCATTGATAATAAGCAAAACGTTATGTGGTAAATCAAGTCTTCATAGTTAAGATTTTTCTTCAGAAATTGATGTTCTGCAGCAATTATTTCAGAAGACTCAGTTGGAAAAGTAAAAACTGAACTAGCCAAATAGAGTATTACTTTTTTGAATGTCTTCCCATTTAGTGACGTCAAAATTTACAGAGCATTTCAGGATGCCTTTTGCCTTTGCCTGAATTATTCCTGATGCTAAAATTGAAACGCGACTGTTATTACTTTCTTCAGAGGGACCTGGACAGGATGGATCAATGTGCTGAGGCCAATCATATGACCTTCAAAAAGTCCAAGTGCCGAGTCCTGCACTTTGGCCACAACAACCCCATGTAATGCTACAGGTTTGGGGCTGAGTAGCTGGAAGGCAGCTCGTCAGAAAGGGACCTGAAGGTGTTGATTGACAGCTGGCTGAACATGAGCCAGCAGTGTGGCCAGGTGGCCAAGAAGGCCAACAGTACCCTGATGTGCATCAGGAATAGTGTGGCCAGCAGGACAAGAGAAGTGATTGACCCTCTGTACTGAGCACTAATGAGGCTGCAGCTTGTGTACTGTGTTCGGTTTTGGGTGCCACAGTATAAGAAAGAATTGAAGTGCTCGAACAGGTCCATAGAAGGGCAATGAAGCTGGTGAGAGGTCTTACGAATAAGTCTTATGAGGAACGACAGAAGGAGCTGAGAGCTGAGAATTGTGTTCCAAGTGAACAATAGAAATGCCTTTCCTGCTCCTCTTTCCTTTAATTGAAGATGTTAATTCTTACCCATGTCAATGCAGCTTACATTCATAGTCACTAAGGGATTTCCTTCTATTCATGCCTATTGATATCACAGCAGATTTCTCATCCTTTGTATTTGTCGTTGCCTGACAGATTTCCTGCCCACTTTTGGTGGCTGTTTTCTTCCTCCTTACCTGTGCATATCATCCCAGTGACCACAGCCTCACTGTTAGTAATTCTCTGAGGCAGCTCCTTTTTACCTTCCTTTGCCTCCAGACACATGCTTTACCTTCAGCAGCAGCCTCTCTTCCAAATAATTGCACTCTTCTCTCTTTCCTCAAGAGGTCTTTCATTAGTGTCCTCAACTGTAGATGTCCCTTCTTATCTTCATGTCCTGGTGTCAGTGTTGTGAAAAAGAAGCAAATGATCCTCTAGGATCAGAGTACATCTAGGGTAATCCTGGACTGTAGTGCTTAGTATATGTATATATATGATTTTCAATTCTGATTACAGAAATGTGCTCGCTCATCTGACCTCTCTGACACACAATGTTTACTCTAATTCATCTGTGATATGACTAGTAAGATCACCTTCCATACTTGCTGTTGAAGAAACCACAGATTGCACTTTAAATCCTCTTTGTTTTTTAGATTTAAACTTCTTGGTTTTTACAAAGTTTTGCCTTTCCTTATTTATCCACCCTTCTGCTTTACTTCATACTGCTGTATGCACAGCCTAGGATTTTTTAGAGCATGGGAAGTCCATCTAGCGTAGTACTCAAAATAAATCATTGTCATTTCATTGTCACTGGCATCTCAAAATAAATAATAGTAAAAGCATCCCTCCAGATCATTTCTCTTAGATTTCCCAGTGTCTGCTTAGGGCAACAGCACTGTGGCAAGTGGAGTATTTTGTGAACAAAACCCTGTTCATAGGCAAATATCAGTGATGGAAAAGGATGACTAATATTACTACTAATCATAATAATAATCTGTCAATGACATATACATGGATATGGGGAACTTTTAGAAGAAGAATGGGAAATCTACTCTGTTTTGATGTGCCTGGACTGGTTTATGGATTATAGGTTAAGTGCTCCTCACTTAAGAGAATGTGTTGTAATTAATGCATTCTAATTTTTTCTTTCTTGGATTTAGACAAAGATAAATCTAAATACATGTTTATTTCATATTAATCACAAGAAAATATATAGTTTTGGCTTCCAGCATATCAGACATTTTTATCCTAGGAAAACAAACTCATTTTCAGGCATAAAGTTCACTTTGTGAACCACTTCTGGAGTACAGGTTCCAGTTTCTAATTTCTAGTTTCTAGTGTTGAAAACAACTGGAGTAGGTGTTTGCACATGAATTAAACATCAAATGACCTGGTATTTGACAACTGTGCTGTTTAATTTTCTGTAACTGTGATCGAAGCTACAGCTAGCAGTCTGACAAAAATGCATTTCCTAGTTTGTTGAAGCATTCTGACACAATCCAATCATAAAACTCATTGAATATCTCCAAAGTGAGATTAGAGAATATTTTAAAATTTATTTTTCAATTAAAAAAAAAAAATCATATGAGCATAGGAGAAGGATCTGCTAGAGACCTCTTAGGGGATAGTATCCAATTGTGTGCTGTTGCTAACAACTGCATTGTACAAGTCCTTACACAAACAAAGGCTCTCCCTCTCTGACTTAGGTTTCTTAACCTTGTTAACTATTTGACGTTTATGTCAGAATTTCACCCCTGCTCCTGGTCAGAAACCTTTTCCCAACTTCTATCCTAATTTTAGTAATGAATATTTGATAACTGTTGCAACTTCTATCACATTTTTCCTTTTGTCTCTTCCTTTTGTCTTGCTGTTTTTATAAACAGTACTCATAAGATTTGTTTTTTTCTTTTTTTACTTTGTGTTATATGTATCAACCACATCTGTGCTTCTCTGGTAAGACAGACTTTGTTTCCTTGCTTCATCTGAGTGCTTTTTCTACATACCATTTTCATGTTTTTGTGCTAGAAATATGAGCAGCCCATGCAATGAAGAGGGAAGTTTTTGAGTGACTTCTATGCTGGCATTAATAGTTACTTATTTCTGGGGAGAAAAAAAAAAAAGTTTTAAATATATCTAGTTAAAATATATAAAGTTTGGCTTTCCTAATTCAGTTGTAGCAGGGACTCAATAACAAGTGCATGTACTGCATAGTACAAGAACAAGAACAATTTAACATGGCCATAATTGATCAGACAGATGATCCATCTATTGTCTCTCACATTGCACATAAGGAAATGCTCAGGGAAAAATAAAAATGGAAGACGTATGTACGATGCTTTCATATAAAATGCTTCTATCTTCTAATTAGTTTAAGCTCAAAGAGTTGAGTCACGTGTGGTATTGTATATTTAGTAGCCCTCAGTACTTTCTTTCCTATGTATTTTCACAGCTTCCATTCTTACTCCCACACAGGCCTTTGGTACCCGCAACTTTTGTGGTGATAAGTTTTACAGGTTGCTGCCCCTTTACTGATTTTCATCTATTTTTGATTGTTTTGAACCTACCTTTATTTGATGCCCAGTATGTCTTCACCCAGAAAGGGAGTGTGAAAAGTTGGTCCCTCTTATACTCTCTCTACATTCCTTGTGATTTTGTAGACCTTCTTCACACTACAATGAAGTAATTTATTTTCCAGATTGAAGATTCACAAATTATTCAATTGTTCTTCATACAGAAGTTTCCTTACCTTTTTTATACCCTTTTTAAGATCAGGGGACTAGAACTTAACATTATGTTCAAACTGTGGATGAACCATGGTTTACAGTATTTTCTGTACTCCTGTACTAGCATTTAATTTACCTTTTAACTGCTACTGAGCATTGAGCTGCCATAGAACCTATGTATTATAATCCTAAAGTCTCTCTTCTGAATAGTAATGGTTAGTTCAGAGCTCATAATTTTTATGTGAAATTAGAATAGTCTTTTCCCCATGTGGCATTTTACATTTATCTACACTTAATTTCAGTCATTCAGTCTCGTAAGACATATTCCACTGCAGTTTTTCATAGTGCTCTCTCACCCTTACCACTCACTGTAAATAATTTAGTACCATCAGCAAACTTTCTCTCTGCTTACCTTCTTCCCTATATAGTTTAGGAGTATGCTGAACACTACAGGTATCAACACAATTCCACTGGAGATTTCCACTATTAGAATTCAACATTTTCTAATTTATTCTAACCATTAACCATCTTTCTTATGCTGCAACTTCTTAGTCACCTTAAAAGCCTTTGGTGAAGGATATTTTCAACGGCCTTTTGAAAAGCTGAAATGATTACCTTAACCAGATCACCACATGCATATTAACTCTTAATGAACTTAGAATCATGCAATAGTTTGGGTTGGAAGGGACCTTTGAAAGTCATCTAGTTCAGATTCTGGGCAATGAGGAGGGACATGCTTAACTACATGAGGTTGCTTAGAGACCTGCTTGGTTTATTCAGACCAATTTAAATTTCCCAGGCTTTTCCTGACTTTTCTTTCCCCACTTTTTCTGATGATAAACTTTAGAGGGTTTGTAACAAAGGAAATTTTTTTGCACAAACTAAGTTGACTCTTCTCAAGCAGATTATAATTACTCAGGTGTCTCCAGTAATTCTATTCTTTATTCTAGTTTATAAGACTTTGCCTGACATGCATGACAAGCTTACTGGTCCCTGGCTTTCTGGAGGAGGATTTAAAAAAATTGCCACCCACCTATGGTTAGAGAGAAAAGCAGCGAGAAGTTATTCACCATTGTTAATAATTCAGCTGTTTCATCCTCGAGTTGCTTTAGAACCTGTGGGTGAATACTGTATGACCTTCATGATTTGTTATTTTTTTGTTGATTTGTTACTTTTTTGTCCATTTGTTCCAAAACTACTTCAAAATGAATCCTTGTCAAAAATCCCTTAGAAAGAAGAGATGCTCAAGGGACATCACCCCAGTTTCATCCATGGAATGCAAATAACACATTTAACTTCTCTGCCATGGCTTTTCTCTTGTGTCATGTTTTTCTGGGTTTGGCTGGGATAGGGTTAGTTTTCATC
>JANHGN010007340.1:0-14770 GCA_024605025.1 Megaceryle maxima | reverse complement strand
TGCGTTCCTGTGTGACCTGTGCTAGATTGTGTGATCCTGCTCTGGCAGGGGGGTTGGACTCAAAGATCTCCAAGGTCCCTTCCAACCCCTGACACTTCTGTGATACTGTGATACTCATTTTGGTATCTAATAATACAGTCTATACACTCTATAGATTTATTACCCACTTTTGCCCCAGAGAATAGAAGAAATTGTCATTTAGTTCCTAGGTGAGGTCCTTTGGCTTTGTACTACTTAGTTGTTTCTTAAGTTTTACCACATTGTTGCTCAAGTCTGACAATTTTTCCTTGATCTTAATAGAAATTTCAAATTTCATGTCATCTCTGTATTCATTAGCATATGCCTTACTTCCTCTGTCCAATTCATTAGTAAATACAAAACCCAAGAACATTTCTTGAGAAACTCAACCAATAAATTATCTTCTCCTCGTTTCCTTGTCATGTTCACTTGGCTTCTTTCCAAATCTCACACAATTTACCATTTTCTGCATCTCAACTATTAATCTCCCATGAGTGAATTGCAAACAGTACATTGAAATCTGCCTGTATTCCATCTCTGTTATAAGGAAAAAAAATAAAAAACCCAAACGTCTTCTGTCTTGCAGAAGGGATATCAGATGGATTAGCTTAACTCTGCCATTGATGGATTTTTTTTTATTTTCTAGAAATTTATACATCTTTCTTACAGTCTGAGAAGTTATATTTACTTTAAACTCGTGTCAAGGGCTAGGTCTGTGCCAGCCACTAGACAAATGACAGAGACTCTTTATTAACTCCTCTCACTCCCCAAAGGGAAGAGAAAGGAGATAAGGGAAAGAGATTTAAGGATTAGAGTACTAAAAGGCTTTAATGAAAATAATAATAAAATGAAATATATACAAATATTGAACCCAACCCCCCTGATGGCAACTATTTCACCATCTCCACTTGTACTGTGAGCTGGAGAAGTCCCAGACTGAACTTGGTGACAGATGGGAGTCTAATTCAGGAACTGGATTCTGGAACCGAATCCAGGAATTTACAGGTTTGGATCAAAGGCAGAACAGACAAAATCATCTTTGAATATCGGCCATTGAAGGAGATACCTTGACCATTGTGATCTTCAGCTTTATACTGAATATCACATATATGGGATGCAATACATCATTGGTCAGTTTAGGGTCACCTGTCTTGTCCGCTTCTCTATGCAGGTGTGTCCACTTGCTTTCTGCATCCTTAGTGTGGTATATGAGATAAAGCAGTGACCTTGGTCTGCACAGGAGCAAGTATCAAAGAGTGGTTGGGGTTAGAAGGGACCTCTGGAGATTATCTAGTCCTATGCCCCTGCCAAAGCAGGTTCACCTAGAGAAGGTTGCACAGGAACATGTCCAGGTGGGTTTTGAAAGTAGGTTTTGACCTGCTGGTCACACTCTTTATGCACCCCAAGATACTATTGGTTTTCTTGGCTACAAGACCATATTGCTGGCTCGTGGTTAACCTGTTGTTAACCTGAAGGACTCTGAGGTCCTTCTCTGGTGCATGGGGTTATTCCTCCTCCAGTGCAGGCCTGTACACGACTTTGTGGAACTTTATTAGGTTACCCTCTCACCAACGCTCCAGCCTGCCTAGGTCTCACAGCTCTCTGGCATGTCATCCACTCCTTCCAGTTTTGTATCATCAGCAGACTCTGTCCCTTTATCCACATTATTGTTGAATGTGACTTGAGCCAGTACTGACTTCTGGGGAGCACTGCTAGCTACAGGTCTCCAACTAGACTCTGAACCGCTGATCTCAATATTCAGCCAGTTCTCAATCCATCTCAAGGTCCACTCATCTAACCCACAATTCCTGAGCTTACTTATGAGGGTGTTAGGGGAGACAGTGTCAAAAGCCATGCTCAAGTTGAGGTAGACAACATCCACTGCTCTCCCCTCATCTACCCAGCCAGCCATGCCATCATAGAAGGCTATCAGAGTGGTTAAGCATGATTTCCCCCTGGTGAATTCATGCTGAGTACTCCTGATGACCATCTTTTCCTCCACATGGTTAGAGATGACCTTAGACTAGTTTGTTCATCACCTTTCCAGGGATGGAGGTGAGGCTGACTGGTCTGTAATTTCCTGGATCCTCCTTCTTGCCCTTGTTGAAGACTGAAGTGTCATTGGTTTTCTTCCACTCTTCAGGTACCTCTCCTGCTCTCCATGACCTTTCATAAATGCTGGATAGTAGCTTAGCAATAGCATCTGTCAGATCTCTCAGCACTTGTGGGTGAATCCCATTGGGGCCCATGGATCTGTGGGTGCCCAGTTTGCCTAAATGGTCTCTAACCCAATCCTTTTCCACGATTCTTCCTTCCTCCAGACTTTCTCTTACCCCAAGGGTCAGGAATTCCTTAGGGCCCAGCTTAGCAGCAAAGACTGAAGCAAAAAAGGCATTCAGTAACTCTGCCTATCCTCTGTCAGCAGCGTTCCCACCTCACTCAGCAGTGTGCCTTCATTTTCCCTAGTCTTCCTTTTCCTACTGAGGTACTCGAAGAAGCCCTTTTTATTGTGCTTTACATATTTTTTTTCAGATTTCATTCTGAGAGGGCCTTAGCCTTCCTCATTGCATCCCTACATACTCTGGCAATATTCCTATATTCCTTTCAAGTGGCCAGTCCCTTTTTCCACATACTTACACAAACTTCCTTCTCTCATTTGAGTTTTTCCAGAAGCATTTTCTCATCCATGCAGGTTTCTTGCCACCTCTACTTGATTTTTCACTCAGCAGTACTCAGTATAAGCAAGAGCCTTTCTTTCAGTCCTTGGTAGTAACTCTAAATATCAGGCATTACCACCCCTAGAAGCAGATACTGTCTGAAAAAAAACCATGTTGTTAACTTCAGAAAGTTAGAAGAGACTCAGCTGAAAAGTAAAATCACTGAACAGGACTAGTTCTGTTCTCATTCAAACCAGGACAACTTGGACTTGAGTTAGAAATAAAAATACTGTATAACTTGTAGATGTCTCAACTGATGAAGTTTCACCTGAATAGAAATGCAGCATCTCACTTGGGCCTAGAATGGGTCAGGGCACTCACTCAGACATTTCAAACATTATGTCAGATGTAGCTGTCAAAGGCAAGTGCATAGTTACAGCTCTACACAGCAATTTTCTGGCATAGCCCTAAGGGTTTAATGCTCCTTGCAGGAATACAGTATTGTATAGCTGTGATTAGAGCCAACTTCTTATATATTCTCAGCATTTTCTGCTATAGTTCTTTTTCCCTTAACACAACAAATATGTGAGAAGTCATCCCTCAGCATTCTCATTTACAGATAATGTGCAAAGCAAGCAGAGCTGACTTACTGATTGACCTGTTAGTGCAAAAGATGAGGTACTGATTGTTCATTGTGAGAAAATTTCTAAACTCCTTCCTCTTAGGATCACCTCTCATGAGTGAGCAGACCACCTTCCCAAACAGAGGCAGCAAGTTAGATGTGTGGGTATTCTGCTGAGATACACTGGGGTTATTTGGAAGTAGAGCCAAAGAACTGGAGCTACAGTTCTAAAATATAAATGAACATTCAGAAACTTTTCATATATATTCTTTAATACTGTCCATTTATACACTATCTTACACCGACAGCCACCTTAGGTAGGTATATTTTGATTTAATAAGCATCTTTTATACTGTATGAAAAGGCAATATAGAGATGCACTGTGTTTTAAAATAGTTTTAGTAGCTCTACATTAAATGAGAAACTATAAGGGCATGGCATATGGTGGTTCTGGATTTTGTAAACGGCACTCAAGTAACACTCTTTTCCTTTTTAAAAAAAAAATCATGTCATTTGACTCTGTATTGTTTGTATACATTTCTGACATGTAACTTTTTCATTTTTCTGTTTACAGTACCACGACATAGATTCAGGTTATCACTTTAAAATGCATAAATATAACCTGATAGGATTTTTGTATTTTTGTTCCCCAACATTAGTCTTCTGCCATCACTGAACCCAATGGCAATTATATTAATCATTATAACCAAAGAAGTGTATATAAATTTGTATATGAACCTTCTACTCTAAATGTCCCTCTGGCCTAGACTATCTGATTTCTAATGTACAAGTAACTGTTACCAGAACACTTGGGTAGTCTTTTATCTAAACTTATACTCTGAACAGAGTTTATTCTTATAGAAGATAAGTAGATTACCATAAGACAGCATTAAGCTCATATGCAGATGCATGTGCTCTAGACACCTACAGTCAGTTCTATTTCCTAAATTTAGATACCCAGCAGCAGCTGACACCTCAGGTGTGCTGCTCGTACACCAGCTGTTGGCTTGGCTCACCTCAGAGCTGCACATTTTGTTGCATCTGCTGGGTTGATGGGGATGTCTTGGTTATTCTAACATGTCTGTTATGAGGCACTACAATCTAGCACCTAAATTAAGGTCTTGAAGTTGAACCTTTTTACCCCAACTCAGAAAGGCATCCAATTTCACGATTACACATATTTTAGCTATTTAATCTCATTCTACTTAAGTGTGTGCATGATGTTATGTGATTAAGATGTGCTTAGTGTTCTGTAATAAGTTAATACTTCTCTGCCTTGCTTTTTCTGTATTTAAACCTCTGATGGTGGGTGTAGGGGGTTGCTCTCTCCCTTGCAAAGACATAAATGTGGGGAGGCATACTTACCAGAACTCTGCTTTAGCATTGCAAGCTGCAGCATCTGCCCTTCAGGGGGTGATTTCTGCTGCCTCCTGTTCCTCAGACCAGACCTGTGAAGAAGACATATACCACTCTTTCTTCACTGCAGACCCAGGCATGATGGATTAGCCTGGTCACTGTAGATAGGAAGACAAGATGGCTGATTGTCCAGTTGCAGCCCAGGGGGAGATGCTGTCTACTCTTCCTTCTCAACACTGTGCTATTTGCATTTCCAGTGTGGTACAAAACACAAATAACACCAAGACTATGGCAAGCTGTTGGGAGAAAGAATCTATTGGAGTGCTTGTGTGCTTTCAGCCCTCTCTGGCTTTTACAGTAGTAGTTGTTTTCCTATGTATTGTTATGACAATGAGCAAAAGTAAGGTAAAGCACCCCAAGTGATGTATTTCCAGGAAGAACATCGGTACTGGAGATATGTATTGTAAAGTTGTTATAAAGCCAGCATAGTCATCTGCTGCTTGAGATAGCTTCCAAAAAATAAATTCAGTGGTGTCTATAATCATGTTCTTTAATTTTTCAGTCTCTATATCTCTTAGGGATAGTAAACGTTCATCATTTTCCATACATCAATGCATGTGCAATTCAACTTAGTACTGACATGTAGTCTAATTGGCTTTAAAATGGAATTTTGTTTTTTAAGTGCTAATTTTCAGGTAATGACTTTCTAATTGATTTTCTTTTTATGAAAGACCATTGATTCATTCATTTCAATGAAGCTCAGTTGGCTTCCCCAGAGAACTGATGAAAAGCTGCTGAAAACAAGAATCTATCACTGCTGCTTTCTTTCCACCTTGCTTTGTTCTCCATTCCGTCTAAAGGATAATCTTTTTATTCTTTACTAAGCAAGCTTCGAGTAACAAGACTAAACAATTGTATTGTCTATATACAGAAGTATGAAATAGGCTTTTGGAAAAAAAAAAAAAAAATCTTCATTCAAAGATGGATCAAGATTTTGTGATGTTCTTCCTAAAAACTAGATATTCACCATGGCCTCTGATATATTAATACAATGGCTATTTAGTATTTGTAGTAGTTATTCTAAGCAATCAGTTTAGATCTCACAGAGATTATCTGAATTTATGTTTTTTTACAAAAGAGGAATGACAATTTTTAAATTGAAGTATGAGATACTTTGTTACCATATTGCTTGTGTCACTAAGACAGCTGAGTTTATATGAAGCACAGTGGAGACTACCTGAAAGATTTCTGTTACAGTACAACATAGCAATCCCAGCTAGATAATCTGGAAAGCCTGTAAAGATTTTATAAGCCAAATCATGTTGTTATTTTGCAAGCTGTTCCAGCCAAATTAGTTGTTTTGTTTAATTACCTGATTATTTTGATGTTATGGAAGTATATCCACTGTTTTCTCATCCAGCTTCTTGCAATGGACAAGTTATCCGTGATAATGTGCCATTCTTTGACAAAGAACAAAGGATGTAATGAGATCCAGTGACTGGATGAACAAACCAGGCAAATCCTAAATAGAAATCATGTATATTTTTAACACTGAGTATAAGTAACCATTGAAATAGCTTCCATAAGGGTGTGATAGGTTTGATTTTCCTTCACTTACAGTTTTGAAATGTTGCACTATAGCCCAGGCTGAGAACTCATTACCTGAACTATTGCATGGGAGTTGGTGGTCTGTGTCTACTGAACTCCAGACTAGATTATAATAATGCTTCCTTCAGGCCACAGAAGTCAGTGAGACTCTGGAATTTGATTTTTTTTTCTTTCTTTCTTTTTTTTTTTTTACTTTTTGTTGTTGTAAAAACAGTGAATGGATTGTTTTTGCTTTTAAAGGATCAGTGCATAAATAATAGCTAATTAGTTCTCAGCAAACACTTTTAAGAGTATTATCTCTGTTTTACAGGCTGAGTTTCAGAGACATTGGGCTGTTAGTCTAAGTTCACACAGCAAGTAAGCAACAAAGCACAACTGCCAACAGTCATTCCTGGTTGCTGTAACTTGCTATTACAAGTATTTACAGAGCTTTATCAAGCTTTCCTGCAAGTGCTTCCTGCAATTCCTGTAGAGAGAGTAATATTATGATAGCCTCTTCCTTCTTAAGAACTCCAAATTTGTTCTGAGCAATTGCACACATGTTTTCAAAATATTCTCAAGTAGTAACTAAATTAGTCTAGAAGGAAGGGAAAGGGAAAGATAGGGAGATCCTGGTTACTTTGCCTTTCCATTCCTTCTTCCTAAAAATAACCATTTTGGTTTCTCTCATATTAGCTGTAAAGAAATCTAATAAATAGGAAGATCATGATGTCTTCACTACAAAAGCCAGCAATATTAAGAACACCTAATGTTACTAGAAAACAGCAATGTCAGTGTGATGTAGCATAGGAAAAGAGAATGATCAATTTTGGCCTTTGCATAGAAACAGAACTGCACTCCACCCTTTTTTTGATACTGCAAATCATTATCATGGGTGAGCAAATCCCTTAGGACAAATAATGGGCCTCAGTAATAAATATCTTTGTAAGTCAAAATTTCGGCCTTCTGCTTTGACGTGAGCAGGAAAACACAAGACTGCTAATGGCATAGGTGTTGCTCCATTGACCTCCAACTCTTGCTTTTGTTCAGTAGCTGTAGAGGCCCTCAGCCCTGCTCAGTGATAGAGTCAAGAGACTGCAATGAAGTCATGCTAAACTCAAAATGTTTCTACCTCCTTGGTCAGGGAAGCATGTGTCCTGGCCAAAAATAAATAATACAGAAATACCCGAGTCACACAAAATTGCCCATGCTGCATGAGGAAAAAATATGACTTGCCCACAACTAGTAATCAATTGACTCTAAATGTTTGGTTCCCTAAAATTTATAACACAATTAAAATTAAAGCCAGGAAGTTTCTGTTGCAAGGAAATTAGGCCATTAAATAACTTTACTATTCATTTTATGAATTGTAATGAAAAGAGGTGGATAGATGTTCAAAATTTTAAAATTCTTCCCACTTCCAATTATTGTTTTCAAATAAATTCACCTTTGTGGATTATTAAACAAGGTTTCTGATATATGGAATTCCTATCTCAGATACTACCAGATAATTTGATTACATTTGTCCTGAAAGACAAATATACAGTCAACTTTCAAAATAATACCTGGTGTGAACCTGAACTTACTCCCATTGACTCTTGTCCTAACATTGGATGAGACTGAGAAGAGTCTGTCTCCATCCTCCTTACACTCACCCTTGACATATTTATAGACATTAATGAGGTCCCCCCTCAGTCTTCTCTTCTCCAGGCTAAAGAGACCCAGCTCTCTCAGCCTCTCCTCATAATGAAGATGCTCCACTCCCTTAATGAAACATTATTGGGAAATTATAGTGGTGTATAATCTCTGTCAAAAAGAAAGATATAAATTCTGAAAGAATACAGTTGGAAAAGAGGTAATTGGATGAAATCTCATTATTTACTTTAGAAAAAAAAGAGCACCTTCAGTATCTCCTATTGTTTGTTTTGTTAAGACATTTCACAGTTCAGTAAATATCCAGGGTTTCCCACTGGAGATTATTTCTTACTCTAAACTTCTGATATGGGTATCAGGAACTTTTGTCATGAAGGTTGAGTTCCATTTTGCATTGTCAGAATGGACTTAAGTAGAGATGCAAGTGTTCTGCAGTCCTTCCAAAATTTTTCTATTTTCATCTTAGCAGGAAAAAGAAAAGAAAAGAAAAAAAAAAACCAAAAGTTAACTTACATTCCTGAAGAACAAGGTATCTTGTAACAATTTATTTCTTTGTACATTTCTTTATAAAATATTCTTGTGGATTTTTGGCATCATTCCAAAAGGCCAAGTGGTTAAAATTGTCATTATTTCCCTAGGAAGGCAAGAAAATTTTAGATGCAAGTTGAAGGACAAGCAGGTATGTTTGAAGACTGTCACATATTGTAATTCTGCCTTTGTTTGAAAGGCTTATTCTAAAGAGCCCTACTCCAGGTATTCTTCCTGAGTTAGGAATTTTGTGTTTGCTTGCAATTTTTCTTATGTATCTCTTCTTTATCTGGAGACTTTTTAGCCATGTACTGAGTTTTACAAAGGATACACATGCTTTTCACTTGCATTTCCCATATTTATATTTATATTGGATTTTTTTGCTCATATCCTGGGCCACAGAACGAAAGATTCTAAACCTGTGGTCCTTCGTCAAGTTCTTGACTTAAGGTAGTGATTTTCAGAGTATGGGCTCTTCCTAGGGCAAACTGGAGAAAAGGAAAAGAAAATGGCTAGAGATTTCCTGTATCCTAGTTATCACTGGTAACCCCATTAACCTTTCTTCATTTTAGTGCATGCAAAGTATTTTAGATAAGTTATTTTTCTTTCATCTTGATGCGTTCAGAAAGTACAGCAGCTACGTACAGAAACTGATACATGTATTAGTGGTAGATAGCGATAGTACTAATTTTCCTTTTTTCCTCTAAGCATTGTTTCCTAAATCATAACTTTGTATTACACATTTATTTTGTTCCTTTCATAAACATTGCAACTTGGAAGCATAGAAAAATGAAACAAATGGATACAAAATTCTATTAAATGCATACTTTTAAAGTTTCAATAGTTTTTAATGTATTTTGTAATGGATTCAAATACATTAACATGTCTTAAGGACAGATGAAGACTTGTTTAAAGAAAGCTTATTATTTTGTTGTTACCCAGTCTTACTTCCCCTTATTGAGAAGCTCATTTGGGTGATGGAGAGCTACAGATGCTATTTACAATTAACTATAATTCTAGCATTAAACAGATACTGAAAGTATACTGGAAAAAAACACTTGATAAATTAATTTTTGTCCTCAAAGTTTTTTTATTGTTATCTTAATATACAGTATTAACCTCCAAGTTGAAGCAATTAATACATGATAAGTAGACTGTATTCCCCACAGCTTGATTTAAAATTGTATCCCTGTACAAATTATTTCAGTTATGGCACATCTTTTAATTCAGTGTTGTTTCTTGCATGCTGATAATCTAGCCAGAATTGCAATGGTCTGCAAAGTAGTCTTTGGACATTTATGTGATTTCACATAGGAATGAAAAGTACTCATAACTGAAAGAATTTTATATTAAAAATTGACCATTCTGATTTCCTCATCACTTGAAATCAAAGGATATGAAAACAGAAAGTATGGTAATTTTTATTTATAGCTATATATTGAAGTCACAAATTATGTTGTCTATCATGTGCAGAGACTGTTGCTTATTTTAATATATAAAAATCTAAAAGTCAGAAAGTTTGCTTTATTCAGTGGCTATGTCCCTACTGAAAACAGACATTTCTAAACAGTATTAAAAGTAACTATCTTAAAGGTGTCAGTCTTATTCATTATGAAACCCCAGGTTATCCCTGGTGTGGGTCTACGCAGTAAACTGAAATTTTTAAAAGTTAAAATCCGTTTAGTTTATTTAAGACTAAGAGGAAATTAGTTATTATTCCCCAATGTGTTCAGAAAGTTTTACTAATGATGAAATCAGTTGATATTGACCTCAGAGATGTAACATTACTCAATGTTTGGAGGGTTGTATTTTCAAAAATTAAATCTAAATATAAATGATGGATCTTAAATCTTGGAAACAAATTGCCAAACACAAGGATAGACTTTCATCAGCAAAAGTTTCTAAGTAAAGATCATCTGTTTTTCTTGTGGAATGTAGATATGGTTAAAAATGAAAAAAAAAAAACCCACCAGAAACAAAAACAAACCTCCAAACCTCGAGAAACAGCAGTCTCATTTTTTTAGGGTATCAGGATGGATAATCACAATTTTCTTTTTGGGTAATCTATGAATCTCAAGGGTAATAGCATGTAATTATGGATATAAATGAATATCATAATGTTATTCAGGAATTCATTAAGACTCTGTAGGAAACATTATTTCTACTAACAGTGTTGAATTTATAACCCTAATGTTATTTTAATATTTTTGATGTGTATATATATATTTTTTATTATTATTTTTTATTTATTTATTTATTTATTAATTTAAACTTTTACCATGTTTTGTCATCCTGAACAAAAATCTTCATGGCTCACCATAGGGCTGAAATTTCTTGACCTGAAAACTAACTGCTAACATTGTGAATATTTGTAGTAGAAGTTTTTCATGTTGAGTTTGGTGTCCACACCAAAGAAGAATCGGATATTTGCTGTTGAGCTATTGGACACATCTCTAGAATACTATGTTCAGTTTCAGAATGTGGAGAAGGGTGACTGTCTTTCTGCCTTTGCTATGATGCCACCTGTGAAGTGATATAAAATAAAACTTAAACAGTATTCATACATTTGTGTCATCTTGATCTTGAGTCTTAAGGTTAGGGGAATAGGGGGATTAAGTGGATTTGTGGGGAAAGCAAACATACACTCTCTGATGTCCTACCTCAAATGTTCATGTAATACGAAGTTAACAAAGGATTGCAGTTTTGTCCTGGAAAGAAGTCAGTTTCCCTAGCAAAATGCACAGATAGCATCGTAATGTTTCTACATAAGAAAGGTAAGAAGAATCAGTATGTACAAGTATGAAAAAAGTAATTAATTCTTGGGGTTTGGGTGGAAGAGCAGGGTGGAGAAGTAGTTCGTTCTTTGTTTTGGATTTTGGCTTCATTACTCAAAGTAAATTAAACAATTATAATGTCTTACAATAATGCTGGAGGACAAAAGAGCATTTCACTTGCATTCAATTAATATTAATCGTGTTCTGGAAACTGTGACTCTACTGATACAGGGTTTTTTATGGTTTTGGTTTGTTTATGTATGTGGGTTTTGTTTGTTGGTTTTTTATAAAGAAAAACTACAAACATCAGTACACAAAGTTAAAAATCAGTAACAGATTTGAATAGGAAACTCATATTTGTAATTTTTATTTCATGTACCTGAAATTATAGCCAGGGTATCATTCTTTGCTTTATGATTTCTCTGATTCTGTGTCTTCTAAGTTTTCAAAACTTTTTCTGGGAATTGGTCTACAAACCTTAAATCTGTAGGAGTCATCTGAAGACACAATTATCCCTTAGAGATTTATTGAGACTTAAAAATTTCTTGAGGCTCCTGTTTAAATAATAATAATAGAAAGTGTTCCTTTAGATGAGATCAAGTTCTTTTGAAGTGTGATAATGGTTAAACAGACTATAAAATGTTAGCATGTTTTGTTAAAAAAACCCAGTAATGTTATGTTGCCAAATCATTTACTTTTGCTTGGAGATGTGAAAGGGTAGAAAGGCAACAAATTTAGCTTTTGGCATTATTCTTTGAATATATATTATACACCTAATTATGATGCATATATAGTTAGAATATGTTTTCATAATGTAAAGACAGTATTTGAACCTGAAAGTAAGCCCCCTAGGAAATCAGTAGAGAATTTAAAGAAGTAATGTAATCAAAATTGTGGGTCTGTTTAAAAAACGCTAGGTTATATTTTGAGTGTAGAAAAGATGTATATTAACTTATATTTAAAGCCTGTTACTAGAGGTTCCTTACTTTGAGTATGTGTTTTTTTCAGAAATTGGTGGTACTACACTCATAACTTGCTTAACAGAATTGTGTGGCTGAAGATGTGGATAAACGTACTGAAATTGGGAATTTACTGATATTACTGATAGTACAATCAAGTTCATATGAGCACTGAGCACCACCAGCAGCATTATACTGTTTAGTTTATCCACATGTTGTTAATACGGAGCAATTAACAGCTATTGTCATTTTATAGTCATCAGTCTCAAAGATGAGATTCAGCACTTGCTGAAGGTATTGTTTGAGGCTTTCATTATTTGGGATAAATGAAATATCTGCCATAGCTTTTAATTGCTTTCAGTTACTGTTTTGCTATTTAGGTTCACTACTGTGCATTATGATTGCAAAGGATGCTGTAGAAACCATGTTTGGTTTGGTTTTAAGGAAAGAGTAGTGTACCTTGATGGTGCAGAGTCTTGAGAACTCAAGTGAAGAACAAAGTTTTCCAAATTTTCTTTGCTGTGCAGGCAGAGGGCTGACAGCCATAACCAAATCTGTCAACTTTTCAAGTTTGTAATCCCTATAGTTTTGGGGAAAGTATTTATTTTGAGAATTTGTTTTTGTTTTTTGAGGTGGTTTTTTTTTTCTGTAAAATAAAATTGTTAAGGTTTAGCCAGCACCATGTTGTACTCATGTTGGAGTCCTCAATGAAAACCTAGCTATGTTTCTGACAGACATCTATCCGTCTGTGGATGTTTCCGTATGTTATAATAGCACACTTTTATTAATGTGACTTTACTTGGAAATCCTGTTTCTGATTATGAGAGCCATTTACAGAGCTATACTACTGTGGAACATAGGCTCTACAGTGTTTTTTCACTGTTGCTGTGGCAAAATAAAGCTAGAATCCCAGATTTTTTCATAAATTCAGACCCATAAATTATTCACTTCTTTGCTTAAAAAGCCAATGGCAAAATATAACCATCAAGAAGTATAATAGTAAATGTATAATTTAAGTTATAAAAAAAAAAAAGTTAGTTCTTCCTCCTAACTGGAAAAGAAATGTCATCCTACTATTCCATGCATTACTCTATTTTTATATCACCCTAGGAAGAGCATACATTGAATTAATTTCAATACTTGTCTCTGATTAAATAATTAATTTGGATGGAGGATTCTTCACCTGAATTAAGTCAGGTGAAGAATTAATTTTCCCCTTAAGCAATTTAGGTTCTCTGGTATATATGTGGTGATTTCTTTGGGTGAAGTTTTTTTTTTTCTCTGTTTCACTAAGAATTGGAAGATAGCAAACATCTTTTTCTTCATTTGGTTGAGTATCTGACCAACATTCACTATTTTCCTGTTTGATTAAAATGTGAAAACTTCCATTTTTGTTCATTTAATAACATTTCATTCAGTCTTGAGCCTCATTACTTCAGATAAATGTTTTTTAAGGCTAAGAATTTCCTTTTAATCCTTTATTGTAAAAGATATTCAAAGCTTTTCCCTAAAATTAGATTTTCTAATTTACTTGATGTATCCATAAAGCTGTGTACTGAATGGTATTACAAAACCATCCTTTTGCAGGTAACTAACCCCATTTTTGTCAGTTTTACTTAACTAATGCTATTAAGCTGTATGATACTTTACTACTATGGCAAAATACTGCTGTAAGTTTATAATTTAGCTTTATTATTTATAAATATTGATTAGAATATCATTGTTCTTCCAAAAGCCAAAAGCTTTCTAGAAAAACCACCACCACCAAAAAAAACCCAACCAACCAACCAACCAAACCCAAAGAAAAACAACACACACAGAAAAAAAACCAAACCAAACCAAAAACCAAACCAAACCAAAACCAACCAACCAAAAAAAGCCCACTAAACTTAATTACTTGGCCCATTAAATATATTATCTGTCCTATTAACCTGTCCTGGTAATTTTTGAAAAATACTTGAAGCTGATCAAATTTTACTCTTAAGGAAGATAATTGCAAAACTCTTAGTACTTTTGAAAACTACATTCAACATTTGTTCAAAAGCAGTGTCTAGAAAGGATTTGGGGCCATATTTTCTTACCTTTCTTCATTCTTATTATTATGCTGTCTGGTAGAGCATTGCCTTTGAGAAAAGTGGTTGTTATTCACATCACTCTTGCCTCAGTTTAGGCTCAGGGCGGCCCCCTAGACCAATCTTTTCATTGCAATATGAGCTGAAACATAAAGGAACATACAGAATTCAGTATTCAATACAAGGAGAGAAATGACTTGTAGAACAGAAGATTTTGGAATTGGACTGAGACAGCACTACCTGATTTACAGACAAGTGAGCCATTTTTCTCATTTTCCCAGCTTGGTTTAAAGAAAAACCATGTTACCCATGAAAAGCAGGCATCTGGCAATAATATTTCATTGCATTCATGACATTAATAATCTGAAAAAATTGTTTACTTTGTACAGGTATTTCCACCTTTTCCCTGAAAAATAGTTTTGTAAGGGAGTTTCTTACTGTACTTGATTTATTTATTTATTTTTAACATTTTTAGACATGGGTCTAAATTATACTTTCAAATTTTATTATAATATTTGTTAAACTTATCAAACATGTGGCTTTG
>JANHGN010007339.1:0-29593 GCA_024605025.1 Megaceryle maxima | reverse complement strand
CCTCATTTTTTTTTTTTTTTTTTTTTTTTTTTTTTTGTCCAAATAGGACTAAAGGGAAATGTTTTAAATCAAAACAAGTTTTAAACTTCAAATTGTTCAAGTACAATAGCTCATAATGAGCAGCTGAATCAATCTGAAATGATTTAAGGAAGTGTTCACATCATCCAGGTTTAGGCAGTGGGTATGACCATCCTTATTACCCAAATTCTTCCTATTGTCAGGCTCCCCAGAGAGCTCTGATTTACGTGGTCTGAATCACCTCTAGGAAAAACCTGCTTCTCTCTCTACTGGCTATTGTCAAGAACCGAGAGAGAATAGTTGTTTAAACTAGATGGCTAAAGCGGGGTGGTATGAATAGCCTCATTCATCACAGGGCTGAGATATTGTCAGTCTTTAAAAATGTGCCCTAATATATATGTGCATGAAGTGGAACTGGTCATCCTTTCCCAAGGTTTCAGAAGGTTCATGTAGCATGCCAGAATGATGGGGAGGACACAGGGACTGTTTAGACTGTGCTGGATTCAGCAATATATTGTTTAAAAATGTTCACTTAGCTATTCTGATACATTTCAAAAGTAAGTATGTCGTCTTTATTCTTGACTAGTGCCCATCAGATCTGGGCTTACCAGTGAGGCTAAGAAGCTCAGTTCTTCCCTCACCGTATTGCCTATGATTGCATTGCTTACTTGACATCCTATGGTAAAGAAGTAGTCCTACAGCCTTGTTGTTATTTTGAGGGTTTCTGTGGCTGTGGTACCTTTTATTTATCATTTTTCTCTCCTTAGACACTGTCCAGTTTTCTCAGTCATTGAGTTGGTGTGATGTTTGTCAGGGGTTGTTTAGTTTGTAGCAATCACAGGGACACGGTGTTAAAAATTTGTCCGTTGTACTCAATTTGAGCTGAAGAAGATTGAGAAGCAACATAAATGCAGCACTGTTGCTTAAAAATAATCTACATAGTACTTGTAGGGAAGAATTAATATACCAAGTGTTTTCAGCCATGATTTCTATCATGAGGCAAGAAATCTTGATTGAACTAATTCCTGGTTGTATTCTTGCATGGTGGTTTTAATTTTAAATTATTTTCTTCAGAAATACTTGACTGTTATTTGTTGTTAACTATAGAGTCATGTTGATTTGCAATTAAATGCACACTACATATTAATCCTACACACTGCTACTCTTAATTTAACATTTTATCATTAAAATGTCAAATGAAATTTCTTGTTTATTGTGTGATACTTTTACTTATTTTTTGTGTTAAACTACTGTGAATGGAAATGGATTTAAAAAAAAAATTGAGTTCTATTTCATCATAGAAAATGCATCTTTGAAAGACTTTTATTAATGAAATTAAATTGCTTTAAATAGATCTGTGATGTTTTTTAAAAATTAAAATATTTTGCAGTTTGATCTAATTAAGCAGGATGTTTGTGGTTCAATTTCCCCAAGATTTGTGGAAGGTTGAGCCTGGATGGTTGCCAGATGCCCACCGAAGCCACTCTATCAATTTTCTTTGTGCTGAGGATGTTTGAAAAGCAACTTAAAGAGACCAAAGGAATTTTGCCACAATAGTCTAAGGTACAAACACAACTCCTCAACCACATAATTGAAATTGATTTAATGTGAAATCAATTAAATGGGTTTGATTTCTATTGAAATCAAGGAGACTGCAGAAAAAAGTAACAATCAACTGCTTAAGTCAGGGTGCCAAATCTTGTGCAAATGATTCCTAGCCATACAAATAGAAAAATTGTGTGCTGTGTCAGGAAAGAATGTTCATGTATATTTTTCCGTTTTGAATGCAGAAATTTATACAGAAAATACACTTCTTTTGGATGAACTAAGACAAAAAAAAAAAAAAAATTTTAAACACAGGTGCAGCTGCAGAAAAAACCCCAAGATAATGTACTTCATAGTTCTTATCAATTTGAATGTCTAAGTTCAGACTTTTTAATGGCTACACTCTGAATATAATGCAAATGTTGTAAAGGTGTGTAAGTGGTTCCCCAAACTGCCTGGGAGTAATGTCTCTTGTGGTGTGTGTTTGTGTGTGTGTGTACCTGTCATAGTTAATTATCGTTGTAACTCTTCTCTTTCATCACAAGTGATTTTGAGGCAGGATGCAGAGCTAGTTTGCCACTAGATGTTGCTCTAAGACAACATCTAACAAAAGAACCCTAAAAACATGCAGTCTCTAATATTTGCATCTATCACCACAATCCTCTATAAAAATGATTCACAGATTAAATCTTAAGCTTTTGAAACAGTTTTTAAAAAAAGGGAGGGGGGAACCATAATGAACTACTATTAAAACTTACAGTATCAGAGCTACGGCATTTCTGAGAGCAGAATACAAGTAAGAATGCTATCTTACCAGGAACCTTTGGTTTTATAAGGCTGTCTTATCTAGTTCTTGAAGTGCTTTCTGTTAAGTAAATTCACAGCCTTTAAAAAACCAGAGTATTAATTCCTTAAGTCTTTCTATTTGTAAATCTAAAACTCATGTCTGTTTGAGGTCAGTGGCTAAATGAGTTTGCTGATCTTGACTGAAATATCATGGATGCTTCATGGTATTTAGCAAACTTCATCTTGGTTTATGGACACTTAAAAGTTAAATGGAAGAAATGCTAATTAGGTCAATATGGAAATAAATCTGCAGAGCTGTAAAAAGATGCTCTCACAGTGTCTACTGAAACAGGTGTGGTTTTAGTCCAGGCTTGCAGTATTTCACTTGCAGAAACAAATAGATTCATTAAAGAGAAGGAAAAACCTTTGAAAAGTAGAGAATTTACTCTTATGGGAATTAGTGAAGGTTGAGATCAAGGTCCTTAGCAAGATATTTCAGAATGGGGGAGATAATGTGTGTAGATTTTTGCAGGTTAACAGGCTAAAATGGCAGCAGAGCAGATGACACAGCTAGATACTCCCTGGAGTGAATATTCAGTTTTGCCTTGACCCCCTCCTGAACATTTTAACGTTTGCTTAGCTTTGAGTAGTCACATTATTTAGATTTTCAAAATGTTCTCATTTATACTTGATTCACCCAACCGAATAGTGTATGGATATGATAAACATCAAAGACAGGTTAGTTTTTGAGAAAATGTTAGTAGTTTGCTCATTAAATATGAAGTGGGCATTGAGAGATCATTAACACTGTAAAATGGATTTCTGACATTTTAAAAAAGCAGCATGTACCCTTGTATTTAGCTCTGTGGTGGGTCTTAAATGAACAAAGTCTTTGCTGATGATTTTCTTTTTTGCATTTGGAGGTGATATATTCTGTCAGTTATGCATTACAGGAAATGGTTGAAATTAGTTTTCATTAGTTCATTTATACTGTACTCCTCTGCACGATTGCAGTTTGACCTCATTATACCATCTGAATCTGTAAGAACTAATTTTTTTTAAGCCAAGCACTTGAGAACACATTATTTTCAAAAGAATTTCAATAAACCAGAAATAAAATATAATTATTTTTAAGGCCATTTACACACTGCTGTCCATATGTAGTAAAATGTTTTAAAACTCTCCATATCTATTGTACAATAGCTTTTCAATCTATAATATAAATAAAAGCTGTGCACTATACTCAGGCTTTAAAGTTACCTTCTACACATCTGCTTGTTCCTTCTTTTCCTTGCGACACAGGCAGACACACACACACACATGCTCACACAGTACCATATACCAAGTTAGGAGCTAATAAAGATGTCAACCACTGCACTCCATTATGAGCAGTGACACATAACACAAAGCACCCTGCCTACTCCTGATATTGTCATTTTCTGTAAGTGCTAGCTTCTCTTCTGTTTTGATTAGTTGATGCATCAACACCCTGCACCCAAGAAGAGATTCAATAGAGTCAATTAATTAGGCATTGAGGAAGCAGGAGTACCGGGGCTGTCTGGGGCCACAGTCCTGTGCAGCTTATATTATTCTGCTTCCCAAAGCCTACTTAGCATGCTTGGTTTGGAGGAGTTAACAGAGGCAAAGAGGAATACTGAGGCTCTCAGTACCTTGCAGGGCTTTTGTACCAGAGTTTGTTTAGGTAATGCATCCGAGCAGCAGGGCACATACTTCCTGACAGTGCTGCCAGCCACTACAGCATGCAAGAGGAGGGAGGCAAGAGATACTTGCAAGCAAACCCAGTTGAGGGAGAGTCATGCCCCATTTTCCAGATAAGCAGTAAAAACCACCAAAGAGGTTTCTCCATCTGCACTGCTATTACATATCAAAGACAATGTCTGAATTCTCAGCAGATATATAAAGCTACTGTTTTTGAGATTTATTTCTGCCTGGTAAAAATAGTTTTGTCTTCTTTTGGGCTGAGTGTGTTAAATGGCTTTCTTGTTTCTGTGATTCAGTAAGAGCGTCATTCTTTACAGACATAATGTGTATATTGCTCACATTGTTCCAAAAAATAGATGGCCTAGGGCCACCTTTGGGGAATTCTCTAAATGGAAGAATCAGAAATTATCTTCTCATGCTGGGTGTTGAAGCACTTTGCATGCTGAGAGTGCTGAAGGAGGACCTGGAACAGTCCCCATGAACGTATTTACACAACAGACTATTGCTGCTTTGAGTTGTCAGCCCAGTGATTCAATAACGTTCACTCTTAAAAGCCTTCGGTGTGTATTTACATAGCAGAGTTTGCATTGTAAAGGGCCTGTAAATGTGCACTGCTCATGGGAGGAGGTCAGTACCCTCTCAGCTTTACTGCAGGAGCAAGGATGCACTTTTGCTACCTCCAACAATTTTCCTCTCACAGTGGTGGGAGCAAAATTAGGACCCTGTTTGGTGGAAATGCTTTCTCCCTTGAAATCTGAATGCAGCAAAAAGAGTAAGTGCTGCCACGTGTTCTCTGCACCTCGGAAATATTGCAGTAGTTTTCCCTTTCTTTCCTCCTTCTGACAGTGAAGTCCTCTATACAGTACAGAGGCACAGGATGAGTAGGGGTGCCACGAATTAGTCTTATAGAAGGTACTCTAAAATGACTAATGAAAAATACTTCCAGATTCTTTTTCCCTCCTTGTTCCTTCCCCTTGTGCAAGGAGGGAAGGGGAAGGAGCAAAGTAGGGTTTGTGCAGCAAAGGCACAAGGGCCTGGAGGATCTACCTCTTGTGGAGCCCCATCCTGGGGCCACTGGTCATGAGCCTCTGCCCACAAACATCTCGTGAGTACCAGCAGAGTGGGGCAGGCCTTGGGTGCTGCAGGAACCTTGCACTGCCCTCTGAAATGGTGCTTGTATGGGGCTGGTGTGCACCCTGCTCTGGTTCTGCCTGGGCTGCACTCTGGGGTCACTACCCCTTCAGGGCTGCAAGGTGTCTCACTGTGTGCTTTGTGTCATCCTCTATCAAATGAGAAGATGAGGTAGGATAAAGACCCTTTAGGTATCTAGGAATCTCCTGTGTAAGATCCAGAGCTTGGTATGGTCCTGGAGCACAAATGGTGAGCTGGAAAAGTCATATGATACTGGAAAGGCAGACAAAGAAACCTGCTCAGGTCCCCTGATTCTGCTGCCTCCATGAGGTCTGGCTTGGATGTGCCCTTCTGAAACCTGCATTTGAAGACAGCTGTCACACAGGAATGGGGCACAAGTAACATAGTATTTAAATTAAAATGGAATATTATTTTTGGCAACACCTAATTCTGGAGGTAGTTTTTCTATGGTACTAAAGCTAGAAATTCAACTCCATAATTTATGTATAATTTACATTTATTTCTGTGTTTGGAGGATGTCTTGGTGGCTTAAGCATAAAGCTAGATGTGAGATTAGGTAGTTTCTCTTCACTGCTCTGCCCTCCCTAGTTTGTGTGGCCTTGGTGGGACAGGTTACTCTCACAGACACAGGAATGCATCCATGGCATTTTCTGGTGAGACTTAACTGAAGTTCTCTAAGTCTATTCATGAATGGAGCTAGAGGAGCACAGTCTTTTATAGTAATTAAAAACTAAAAATTAGAACTTAGACATTCACCCATCACTACCAGTTTATATTATCCATGAGAGGTTATTCAGTGCTGCAGGCATTCATCAGTTATGAAGAAGGATAGGACCACCACATAAATAAAGTTAATCCATATCATTTTACACGGGTAGTCAAAAAAACATCTTATGATAACTCTCAATCACTGCCAAAGTGGATAAGCCTCAAACCGCAGACTAAAAAGAAAGTTTCTCTTCAGTTTCTTTGGGTCTGCAATGCAGAAGCCTGAAATCTGCTTGCAAATATGCTGCATTGTCATATGCTGTAACCCACAGCTCCATTTATACTGATGTGTGTCCTGTGTGCTGCTGTAATTCCTAACTGCAGTGGGAGTATCAAAGTTTGATTGCAGCCTTAGCCCTGACTTTACTGGCACTGTTGATTTTCATCACAGTTACAGTGGAGATTTAAAAAACCCCTATGCTCTATGCTTTATAGTTAATGCTGTCTTCAGCTTGTTCTTTATTGGTACTAGCAACCAGTTTAAGGTAAAGTAAAACAAAAATAATAAAACAAATAACTTGGTGGCATTTAGAGAGGAATGAAAGCTTTTTCTTCGTCCAAACCCCTTCATTGTTACAGAGCTTTAAGTGTACAACAGTCTCAGACAGCAAATGTTATAACCAATCTGAACGCTACCTCTAGGGCAGTGAGACCTGTGAAAACAGAACAGTGGATTAAAATAGAGGTGCAATAAATATGCATTTAGTTATTTATTAGAAAATAAATTATATATTGACACAAGAAGTTACACTGTAATTTTCTATTTGAAATATTACAGAAGTAAATCACTTTCTAAAGGGCAGCGTGGAGTGTTGATATTGCATTTCTGTCATGACATTTAACTCATTAAGATGCAGGTGCACTCTCTGGGTTTCATGCAATAACTGTCTCCTTTCTCTGTGTTAACGGATAATTCAGCAAGTTTTCAGACCAAATGGCTCTCCGAAAGTGAGTCTACAAAGCAATGAAAGACAGCACACTGCTCAGGGAAAGTCCAGCACAGCTAGCCAGAAGGTGAGTATCAAAAGCTGCGTAAAAACCAAAAAATAGCTTGAAATTTTTGGTAACCATCACTGTAATTAATTGTAGATAATGTTCCACTCATTATTCTTCCCTTTTCTTAAAATCATCTTCTTTTTTAGCAACTGATGCATGGTTGATAGTGGTTGGCATTATGTATCTGAGCTCCTGGTTTACTAAATGTAATGAATTATTCTGCTTCATAGGGAACCAACAACGCATTTGGTGTGTGAAATAGGAAATCCTTCACAGAGAGCTGCAGGCACAGCAGGGACTCTTGTGACTCCACTTTGGGACTGAGCAGCAGATGAAATAGCACAGCAAGGGGATGATCTTGGTTTCTGTAGCTCTGTGGAGCTGCCTTTTCCAGCTCTCTAAGGGCTAGAAGAAGGGTCTGTGTGTAACTTTGTTGCTGAAAGGATCTGGGCTCAGGTCTAGGACTAGCACATAGCTCCCAGGCAGCTGATGGTGATATCCATGTGCCCCAGCTCTCTGTCAGCTGCATGGATGTAATTTCAGAGAATCATAGAGTCATAAAATGGTTTGAGTTGGAAGGGATCTTTAAAGGTCATCTAGTCCAACACCCTTGCAGTGAGCAGGGACATCTTTAACTAGATCAGGTTGCTCAGAGACACATCCTACCTGACTTTGAATGTTTCCAGGGATAGGACATCTACCCACACCTCTCTGGGCAATTTGTTCTGGTGTTTCACCCCCCTCATTGTAAAAAATTTCTTTCTTATATCTAGTCTAAATCTACCCTGTTTTAGTTAAAAGCCATTACCCCTTGTCCTGTCACAACAGACCCTGCCAAAAAAACCTGTCTCCATCTTTCTTTTAGGCACCCTTTAAGTATTGAAAGGATGCAATAAGGTCTCCCTGGAGCTTTCTCTTCTTCAGGCTGGACAACACCAACATTCTCAGCCCCTGTTTACTGTTCTTGTTGGGGTTAAATATCTTACTTAACTCTCAGTCCTGCAAGGGCTGCGTGTCAAGCTAATCATTTGAGCTCTTCCTATATTTATAAGAAGCGATGAGACATTCCTGACACTCATCTCTGGTGAAAGAAGTGTCTAAGACAGCCGGGAAAAATTCCCCCTCTATGTACATGGCTCTTTCTCTTACTTCAAATGGAGCCTAAATAATGAGCTCAGGCTCCAAGCTGGTTTTTAAAATGGTTGAAGTTAGATGAGGCAATTCTACCTGCTGTATTTGCCTCTTTTATTAAAATGGTCAGTCCTTAAGCTGAGGACTGCCTTCTGCCACCACAGGCTTTGCTTAATGTCTAACATGGCAAAGTCATCATTGCAGACAGAGACCCTACATGCAGTTGTAGTATGAAGAATTGATGAAAAGACTCTTAGAGCTTCTTACTAATGTTTAGTACCTGACAACATTGCCTTGCACCCATAGAAACAGATGGGTAATGGAAAAGCTCTGGATATTAACCTAGCACAGGTTATGCATCCAGGCTCAGACACAAAAATCATACTTTGGCAGCTTAACAAGCTGCTGCATGTCTACTGAGCAGTTCTTAATATCCCTGTGCCAATCTCATCCTCATCATCTTATATATGCTCATGCAAAAGGCGTGCGCACAAATGGATGCCTCAGACTGATGTGCAGTAACTTGTTAAGCCACTGTTTTGTGCTTCAGCCAACAGACAGCCCCTACACCAGGTCTTTTTTTTTACTCGAGTTTCATGCTGACACTGGGGATTTATCAAAATCTGCTATGCAGCTATAAAGATTTTTGTTAACTATGCAACAAGCATCAGTGTGTTGGATGTAGGAAATGGAGCAGAATGACTATTAGGAAAAAGTTTAGCATCTGTTCGGTGAGTTTTCATGCTTGAGTTGGTAGTTAAAGGTTATCAGAAAAGTCAATACAAGCGTGCTCCTAAAACATAGCATCGGTTAAACCTCTTGACGGGTGCATCACAAAACAGCAGAAGATCATTCAAAGATGATCAGCAAAATTCTGTTGCTCCTGAAGGTAGTAATGCCTTGTCATATTCCTGGACTGTTTTATGAACCTGCTGGCCTGCTAAGCTGAAAGTGACTACTCTGCTCCCAGATGGCAGGAGATGTGTTTGGAAAGGCATGCAGTGTCTCTCATCTCTGTGATGTGCCAGTTTGGCACACTTTGAAAGCAGGTGAATGAACAAGGTTTTAAAATAGGATTTTTACACTTGTAAAAGATGCCAGCTTGATACTAATAGAAGCTCAAGTCTTTTGCTTACCTGTGGAATTTGAACAGCATGGGCACTGGCAATGCTCACAACACCCACAGGTATATTTCTCGACTCTTATTAGATGGAAGCCAGAACAACAGGTACTGCAGGGTCTATTTCCATTCTCCTCAGCATGGATATTGTAAAGGTGTTAATGCTCTCCTCTCACAAGAAAATGCTAGGTATTCACCAAAGAGGACCAAGGGGCCTGTGCTGTCCAGCCCTGGCAGCCTGCTGGCTGCCTGCTCATCAGGCACCCTGGGGTCCCTATGCTTAGATACCAGCACAGCTTCTCCAGATGCTCTGCTCTGCATGAGGATGCCACAGTGCTTTCTCCTTACCTCATGATCCCACCTTCTGTTGCAAACCACCTTCCTTATTCACAGACATCCTACACAGCATTGTACAGTCCACTGTCCACAGTCTCCAAGCCAGAGCAGATCAGATTCAGCCCCACAGTGCTCCTGACTGTCCAGGTTTTTGAGTTTTCAGATCACCTCCCGAGGCAAACATGGTAGGTAGGAACAGAAGAAACATGCAGGCTATGTCACTTTGAGAGATGTAAATGTGCTGTGCCTTGCACAAGAAGGATGCACATCTATCTGAAACAATAAAACAGCCCACACCTATGTGTAGTGCTAGATTACTCCAACCTATTGCTGACTTTCACTCCCAACTGAGAAGTCTCCTCCCTTTATATAGTGCAGTGTGGCCTTTTCTCACTTTAATACGATATTCCTGTCTTATAAAAGCATCACAACCCTTTGTCAAGTGAACGTTTAATTAGGTCTGCCAACCCTCAGAACATCACAGCAGATGATTTGTTCCTCAATGTCTTGAACAGCGAAGCTGAAAATCTGGTTTACTTGACCTGTCCCCTTGTCCAGGGATGATCCATTTAAAGAGGTTCTGTTCATTCTGCTTCTGTTCTTTCTATTTCACCTGAAACTTTTTCTTCTTCGCTTTCTTATAGCTCTTATCCAAATATAAAATCAAGAGACCAGGAAGAAAGCAATCACTCCCCACATTCACACTGGGATTCATAAATAGCACTCAAATAGTTTCTCCCAGACTTCACAGCTGTACTTCAGGCCATTAAGGTCTCAGCAAAAAGATTTGTGTTCCTCACATTTCAGTCCCTTGACAGGTCCAATTGTCAAATGTAAAAGTTTCTAATCACATATTTAGAAATCTTTGTAAACTGTTGGAATTACTGAGCAGAAAGCCAGCACAGGGGAGGCCACAAGGTTCCTTTAGGAAGGAAAATCTTTATAGGAATGCATTGAAAGAAGAAGCAAAATAACCACTACCTCAAGCTATGAATCAATATGTTCATGAGAGGTTAAGGCCCTGAATCAGTTAAGTCTTTAAGACTATCCCTAAGTTTAAGTGACCCCTTTGACTTCAGTTATCAGTAGCTTGCTCAGCTGGGACTTTCTTCTATGATTTGAAATAAAAGAATTTATTTAGAAACTTGAGTATACTATGCTTGTGAAATATGTATTTTTGTATGATAATCTTTGAATTTCAAAGAAAAAGTGAAATATAATTTTTTTGCTTATTCATTCAGATAATTGTACCTGTTGCAATGTTTTGAACCAAGCAGATTAGCCAGTCTCTTAGAAGCTCATTTCATAGCATGGGAGTGAAAACAATAAGAAGCGGACTGCCAAACCTTGAGTAATTAAATATAAGTAGAACAGTTGTAATAAAGAGAAAGAAAACACTGGGTAAGTTTTTTGAAAAGGAAAAAGGTATAATTACTTCAGCCAAAGGGCAGCAATAACACAGACACTGACAAAATACAGGGATTTTATGCGCTTATTGACTCAGCCATTCACAAAAAAAATCATTATCTTAGCAAATGCCACATTACACGATAGTAATCAAGCTACTGCGCTGTACTGCTGAGATACAAACCACCTTTTACTGAAAATCAAAGACACTTTTCTGAATAGTTAAGAGAAGAGGTTTATGGTTCTGTGTTGATATGGCCACATATTTTTCTTTTTGCCTTTCTAACATTTAGAGCTGCTTTTTTACTCTTTTTTGTTGTCACAAAACATTCTGTGATGTTTCTACTGGCTTTTGGCAAAGTAGCTGCAGAGTTAGTACAGAAACTTTTAGTGTGCCTAGCTGAGACACGTCTGACCACTTCGGCTCTGAATGATAAGCTTGGAATGTGAAATGAATGAAAAATATAAAAGTAAACTTATCTGTAAACTCTAAATCTCCCCTTTTCCATCCATTCTCACTGTCAGCAAAGTGTGTGTTGGAGTAATGATAGGGAACATCCATTTTAAGACAAAAGCTTGTGGAAGAGGTTGCTCATGAATGCTCATAGGGTGTCAAAATGTGGACAACTTGTGGATGATGGCCCCAACACTGGCTAGAGAAGCAGGTAGAGACAGGTTGTCTTTAGGATAAGCAGCCCTATGACTGTCCTTGGAAGTCATAGGTAACCAGGTTTGTTTCTAAAATATAGATGACACAGTCACAGCAAGATACCGTTGCTTGATATGGAGTGTATTAGTCTTATCAGTCTCTCCTCTTCCCCTCGCCCCCAATTTTTATTGCTTGGGTCAGAAGAATATTGCAATAGATTAACTGAGGATGAGCCATTTTCAATTTCTGCTTATAAGAGCTATCTCAGTCTCCTTGCCATCCTGGTCATTGCTGGGCTGGGGAAATCTGGAAATGCCAGCCAAATTCAGAACATTAACTTCACCTGAGGGATTGATATTTCTTCACTCCTTTTGTGTTGGTGTCTTCATCCTAATGACTCTAACCATCTCCATCTTAATTAGATTAGGAAAAAAGTCCCACTCAAAGTTGAGGAAGAAGAACCCCCTGCAATAGGCTGCTATATGAGTCTACAACTGGAATATGAATTGAAGGTATCTGAGAGTGGATGTATTAGTATGTCTGCCATGGATTTAAAATCTATTCTTGTATTTCAAAAAAAAGCCTTATATACACCAGTTTGCCCAGGATTGTGGGGCATAAGAAAATAATATTGTCTTGTCTTTGTAATTTCCATCACAAATCAGCTGCAAATATTTAAGGAGCTTTATTTGCTGATGTACATTTCTTTCCCGGTTGATATGATATGACAGAAAGAAAACACAATCTCTAAGCTCTTTGGGACAGCCAGCATGATTAAACTTCATGACTGTGTCTGTACTGTATGTTATGTGAATGTAATTTTTGTGGGTGTATTTCATTTTGGATGCAGTGGTACTAATTAGCCTCTACTATCATGTTTACATTTTTCATCAGAAATGTCACTCTTTACACAAGACTTTTTAAGGTGAAGAGGAGTCAAGAAACACATTCTTTTTCTATATAAAATTTAACATCTGCTGTATCTATGGATAACAGATTCTGAGGTGAACTGCTGAGTGTGTCACAGTAAGCCCAGCAGAGTTAAGTGTGGAAAGTCAGTCTGAGCACATGCTGTAATGGATTTGACCTCAAAGAGCACTACAAAGAGAAATTGCAGATAAGCATCTGAACTGACTTCAGAAGCCTGTAGCCCTGACTCCCTGGATACCAAGAGGAAAGAGAAGGACTAAATAGATGGAGTGAACAATCAGAAATACAAGGTTGAATAAATGCTTAATATTTGAAGTGCTGACAGTAGAAGAAAACACAGAAGAGCAGTACATTTCCCTACTTGATTCCAACCACATTAAGAAAGTAAAATTCCTTAAAGGACAATTTTTTAAAAGTAAGATATATATTCAGTAGAAGTGAGATGTGAGAGTATTGTTGGAACAATAGAGATGTGCAGCTGGGAAGATCTTAAGCACCTTTATATTGCAAGCAATTACTGATTAAGAATACTAAGGAGAAAGGAGAAACTACTCACATGGAGAACTTTCTTCCTAGTAGCACTGAGTTCAAAGCTCTGGCCTTAGGGGCAGCAGTGGTGGATCTGACAGGGTTCTGCCATGGTTAACTCAAAGGTGATCAAATGATGAAGCACCAGGGCTATTAGAAGAGACATTTTTGGATCAAGTTTTCTAGGGTGGCATAACGTACATTTTTTGAGCATCACAAATTCAGAGTCTGCAATTAAAATAACTGTTCTTACTAGTTCCTGGCAGACAAAGAATGGCAAGGGATGATCTTACGCACAAGATGTGTAGGTATGCAGAATTGAAAGCTGAGGGTGAAAGCACAACTATCTAATTTATGCAAGGATGTAAAGTGACAAATATTTGGAATGGCTGTGATTCCATCAGTTTGACTTTCATAAAGTTACCCTGATAGTGCAAAAATCACTGTTCAGTAGAGCTTGTGATCTAAAATGATAGAGTAAGACAGAAAACAGACAAGAAAATGGAGGCTAAGATAGTCAAAAGGACTTCTGTGCTTGTAGTCCCAGAAAACACTGGGACAGAAGTGGGAATAAAGCCCATCTTATATTATATCCTCTGCTTGTTTTAAAGGATGGATATTCCACTTAGTTATTCTTCATATTACATTTATTAGCAAAAGTAGGGATTAGAAGAAGCTTTGAGGATCCTCTGGGACTGGGGACTAGTGTGAGCAACTGCTACTTGTTTTCTGTCTGTGGTGTTTAAAAAGAGGGGCAGATAAAGAAGAGAGAATGTGTGCACATGTTCACTGCCGCATCTGCTCTGCAAAACCCCAGGCCAGAGTCAAAATAAGCCTTTAAAGAGAATATAGACAGCAGTGTATTTAGTTTTGATTTATTAAAATAGTTTTCAGACTGCAGTCTTATTTGTCCTGTGAGAACTGCACTCTCTGGTAATGGGAACATTGAATTTTCATGTGAAACATTTTAGAGAGCATATTTTTTTCCACCTACAAGAGTGTGACAAGAATTTGTTCTTGTATGATGATGTGCAAGTTATTATAGCTGCTATGCTAAACATGTATTTATGATCACTGCTGGCATGGCTGCTGTGCATTTTGTTTATGTTGTTACAAACCTAGTTATGACACATTATAAAAAATACATTCTTTTGTGGTAGTCTCAGACTGAGGCAGACTAAATCATGCCTCCTACCTCTGCTCCAGCTTTTCTGATATTGCCCCTTTGTTTTTCCTTACCCTGGAGAAGAGAGTGACTGTGTGATTCTCAGTCCCATACCAGATGGTGCTGAAGGCCTCATGAAAGGGCAAAAATAAATGCCTTAATACAGCTGTCAGAGAGGCAAGCCCCAAACCACAGTATGAAGCAACTACTGTCCTTCAATCAGAATAACCTGCTTTCATTAAATACTAGTTTGGGTACAGTCTAAACAAGCTCTAGCCATGTGAGGAACAATACTATGAATAATTTCAAAATGGGGAAGACAAAACAAAAATAGAAACAAACATTCCAAAATGAACGAGAGCTAGCCAGATCCAGCTCTAGACAAGAAAGACTTTCATTTTCCCTGTTCTTTCATATTAACATGGACAAAAGATATGACTACTATCTCCATGAGCCTTTACCCACAGACACCTGTGATTTTTTTTTTAAAGGAAAGCACTGTCAGATAATTGCATCATAATTTTACAAGCTCAAGATGTGATATTTTTGTTTGTTTGTTTTGATCTGTTTCTTTTGAGTTTCAAAATCAGCGTTTTTCATTCTTCCTTAATTAGCAACATTCTAAGAATGCTTTTGGTAGAATATCATCATCTGCATGGTATATGAATGTTCTTCACAGCCTTCCTTCTATATGCCTGTCCATCTTCCCTCTGACATCAGTGGTGCAAGACCAAACCCTATTGGTTTATGTTCAGAGGATATGGGTTTATTCAAGGTCTGGAGAAAAAAATGCAACTTTTTTTTTTTTCTTTTTCTTTTTTCTTGGTTTGTTTTTTATTGGTATTTATGCAGATGTGTGTTTACAAGACTGATGTCTTAGTGTTTAAGTTGCTTTTATATAATAAGAAAAAGTTATGTGAAAACAGTTCCAACCTTTATTTATTTTTTGATATTTTATTGACTTTTCCAATAGCTGATATTGCTGGGAATGAATCCAAAACAACTATTACTGAACCCTGGGAAAGAAATTATAGGAACTTTAGTGGACATCATAGTAAAGCCAACATTTACTACCTGTTATCAAAGGTGTTTTTAAGCTTTTCTCTTAACCCAGAAAATAAATTGCACCCATATGTTAAGTAGCACTGGGCTGTGATTTTTGGTTGATGCAGAAGTTTCAATGGCATATGTGTACTGACTCCTCAGAAAACAGCCGGTTATAGGGCATTTTGTTTAACTATGCTTTGTTGTTTTCTCCCTCCTTTAGTGTTTATCATCCCAAAGAACGTGACCGAAGATAAAGGTCAATGACCCCTTTATATATTATAGTCTGACACACTGCTCCATGGAGGATTAACTACCTAAATGGAAATTTTATTCATTACTTCTTTTGTGCTACTATTCTGAATCACTTCTTTATAAGGCTATGGGAGTAAAAGGCTAAGGTCAGCAAAATTTTGTTTGGTCAAGTCCTTGTAGGTAATTCCTTACAGTATAATAAAAGGGTAATTTTCATGCCATGCAGCATGTCAGCATAGAGAAACCAAGGGGAAGAAAGGAGCACAAGCAAACCACAGAGCAGGAAAACTATGGAAAGTTCTCAAATTTCTTTTGACACTTCACAGTGACAGAAAACCCTGTGCTAAATATGTTTGTCCTGATCTGCTGTGAAAATTCACTGTTCAATAGCTTCCAGAGTTTTTCATCTCTTGCCTACGGTGTGCATGCCTACACCTCTGACCATTGAGCTCCCTTGCAGAGTGTGGATGGTTACTGAGTGGCTCAAAGGCATTTAAAGGACTTTGTATATGCTATTTCCAAGGTAAACCTCTACTTTTAATCTCTTCATGATAGGAAATTGTCAGTTCATCATGCCATTTGTTTAAGGCAAAGTTACTGGTTCTGTGAATCAGCAAATGAGTGAACAAATTCCTGAGACTAACAATAGCTATGGGGTCATAATGATAAATAACATTACAATTATCTTGACAAATGTGATTTCATTGCAATTTGAAATAGCAATATTTAGCAATATAGTGATTCTTTTTTAATTAGGTCATATGTTGGCTGGCTCAGAGGTGGGCCCAAGGACTGGAGGTCAAAGACACAGAGGTGTAAATGGAACATAGGTCATTTATTTGACTATCCTTGATTTTACCCAGCTGCTTCTTTGACTAGTCTCATTTTAACACCGTTTGTGATCTCCACTGATTATTTCCAGTGGAAAGTATTCACAGGTTAATGCTAATTCCAAGACAATGTACATTTTAAAAAGGAATAGAATAGGTTAAATGGAAATGCTATCAACAGTATTCTGCTATTAGAGCTCTGCTAATAGGAGTACATGGTGAAGATAATTAAATTAATTATTTGTTTTTGCAATCCTTGGTTCCTATGTTCATAGACTGAGCAATGAATCAGTGTTTGTATGTATTCATATTCTAATTACACTTAAGACATAATGATATAGTAGAGTCTAGTGATATAGTCACAAAGGCTATCTTTAGCTTAGGGAGGTTTGGAAACCTCCAGGTAGCTCAGAGCAGTAGCTGGACTTATCACTCTCTTATTTTTTTAAAATTAAAGCTGAAATCTAGAAAAGCTCCTTTAGGGCATGCCTGACTAATACTGGAACTACTTGGGTTTGCTAATTCTTAGTTTAAAAGAGAAACAAAGTGTTTTTTCTGACAAATCATGGTTTATATGTCATACCAAGACATACCAATAAAGACTGAGTCATGGACAAAGCAGTCTCAACAAACACTGAAGCTGTCTGAAAGCACTGGGATAACTTGAGACAGAGCTACAACACCTCATCCCTCTGCAAACTCCATTTGCCTGCAGATATCCTATTGTGTCCCTTGGATATGCATGGAACTGTGAAGTTTGGTGTTCCAGCATGACGTTGGTTAGATTTAGCTTAGGGCTCAGCCTCAGTTTACTGCTGATAAATCAGAGGTTCACTTTGCTAAAGCTTCCAAAAAAAGAAAGTTGCTTGCTGAAGCTACACTAAATTGCTATCCAGCTCACACTAAAGTAAAAAATTCTGGTTAGTTCTCCATGGCTTACTTAGCCATGCAAAAGCTGGGTGAGAAGACATTTTTCCTTTCAGAAATGAATTGTAGAAAAGAAGCCAATTGTATTCTGAGTTTGCACTCCCGGGGCCTCAGCAGCCTGGTACTCAGGGTTGTTGGCAGCCCTACATTTCTACCAGCTTCTGCAAGGCAAGTAAACCAGTACTTCTGCCTCCATGTAGCTTTGCTTTGTTTTGCTTTGTCCGTGCTCCTTCCGAACAAATGAAAGCCACACATGTGTTACCGCAGAATTTTGGCAAGCAGAAAAAGTGAAGGGGGCTTGGGGATAATTAGACCTCAGGGTGGTACCTCCTTCTAGTATCATAAATCAAAGTTATTTAACAGTGAGTACAATAGTGTGTCAATACAAATGTTTGGAAATAGAATTGCAATAACTAAAATTATTTTCATACTTTTTTTACCGTAAGTGAAATAAAATACAAAAAGAAATGGAAAATGTAGTAACAGGGCACTGAATACATTTGTATGTTTTTCAGATCTCTTTCAGTCTTACACAGAAATCTTATGCTGTATTACCTCTTGACATATCTGTGGACTTTCTATCAAAAAGCTCATACAATTTTTTTCTTGTATATTTTTCCTTCTGTCTCTTGAACGAATCCTTCTGCTAGAGCATTGAAACTTGGCAGTATAAAAACTTCAGACAATGAAGTTGACTTTTCCTCCCCTTGCCCTTTGACAATTTAAAGATGTGACCAAAATATTTGATTATTTACCTTGTGTTTAAACCAAACTTGCTGGACTGTGACTGACCTCATCTGAACTGCAGGATGATGGAGAGGTTTTCCTATCAATCAGCTGTAAGGGCCTGGACTTAGTGCAATGAAGTCTGCTGAGGGTGAGTATCAGCATCTCTCCCAGATGTTATCTCTACACAGCTCTTATAATGACTGATACACCTTCCTTATCCAAAACCATCAGAGAATGCTTTCAACTATTTATCATAGAATCATAGAATTGTAGGGATTGGAAGGGACCTCTGGAGATCAACTCCAACACCCCTGCCAGTGCAGGAAGACCTCAGGCAGGCCACACAGGAACAGATCCAGGCAGGTCTTGAAAGTTTCTAGGGAAGGAGACTCCCCAACTTCCCTTGGCAGCCTGTTACAGTGCTCTGTCACCCTCACAGTGGAGAAGTTTTTCCTTGTATTGAGGTGGAACTTCCTGTGTTTCAGCTTGCTACCATTACCTCTTGTCCTACCTATCACAGGGCATAACTGAAAAGAGACTGGCCCCTTCTACTTGACACCCGTCCTTCAGTTATTTGTAAACATCCACTCTCAGTCGTCTTCTTTCCAGAATAAACAGCCTCAGTTCTCTCAGCCTTTCCTCATAAGAGAGATGTTCCAGTCCCTTAATCTTTTTTGTAGTTCTCGGTTGGACTCTCTCTAGTATTTCCCTGTCCCTCTTGAACTGAGGAGACCAGAAGAGAACACAATACTCCAGATGTGGTCTCACTGGTGCAGAGTAGAGGGGGAGGAGAACCTCACTTGACCTGCTGGCCACACTCTTCTTTATGCACCCCACGATACCATTGTCCTTCCTGGCCACAGGGGCACATTGCTGTTCCATGGATAACTTATTGTCCACCAGGACACCAAGGTCCCTCTCCATGGAGCTGTTTTCCTGTGGATCTACCCCTAACCTGTACTGGTGCATGGTGTTTTTCCTCCCCAGGCACAGGACTCAACACTTGCCCTTGATGAAATTCATTATGTTTTCCTTTGCCCTGCTCTCCAGCCCGTCCAGATCTCGCTGAATGACAGCACAGCCTGACGGTGTGTCAGCCACTCCTCCCATTTTAGTATCATCAGCAAACTTACTGAGGGTACACTCTATCCCTTCATCCAGGTCATTGTTGAAGATGCTGAATAAGACTGGACCCAGAACTGGCCCCTGGGGAACACCACTACTTACAGGTCACCAGCTGGACTCTGCACCACTGATCACAACCCTCTGAGCTCTGTTGTTCAGCCAGTTCTCAACCCATCTCACTGTCCACTTTTCTAACCCACACTTCCTGAGCTTTCCCATGAGGATGTTATGTGAGACAGTATCAAAAGCCTTGCTGAAGTCAATGTAGACAACATCCACTGCTATCCCTGCATCTACCCATTCAGTCACATGATCATTGAAGGCTATGAGATTAGTCAAACATTACTTCCCTTTAGTGAATCCATGCTGGCTACTGTTGATAACCTTTTTTTCTTCCATGTGCTGAGATATGATTTCCAGAGATGCTTCATTACTTTTCCAGGGATGGAGGTGAGGCTGACAGGTCTGTAATTACCAGGGTCTTCCTTCTTGCCTTTTTTGAAGATTGAAGTGACATTGGCTTTCCTTCAGTCATCAGGCACCTCACCTGTTCTCCATGATCTTTCAAAAATGATGGAGAGTGGTAGAGCAACCACATCAACCAGCTCTCTCAGCAGTCATGGGTGCAGCCCATCAGGGCCCATGGATTTGTGTGTGTTCAATTTACCCAAGTGATTTCTAAACCCATCCTCATCAACCAGTGGAGAGACTTCCTCCTTCCAGGCTTTCACTCTTACTTCCAGGGTCAGGGATTCTTGAGGCCTGCTCTTAGCTGTGAAGACTGAAGCAAAGAAGGTGTTCAGTAACTCTGCCTTTTCCGCATCCTCTGTCACCAGGGCTCCCATCTTATTCAACAGTGGGCCCACATTTTCCCTATTCTTCCTTTTACCATTGATGAATTTGAAGAAGCCCTTCTTGTTCTCCTTTACATCATTTGCCAGACTTAATTCCAAGAGGGCCTTGGTCTTCCTTGTTGCATCCCTACAAACTTTGACAGCATTTCTATAATTCTTCCAAGCGATGTGTTCCTTTTTCCACATGCTGTGAACTTCATTCTTCCACTTGAGTTTTTTCAGTAGCTCCAGTTGCTCATCCATGCTGGTCTCCTGCCTCTTCTACTTGATTTTTTACTGAAAGGAATGCACCTGTCTTGAGCTTGGAGGAAGTACTGTTTGAATATCAACCAGCTCTCTTGGGGCCCCCTTACCTTCTAGAGTCTCACTTAGCCCAAGGGATTCCCCCAAGTAGGTCTTTGAAGAGGACAGTTAGCCCTCCTGAAGTCCGGGGTTGCAATCCTACTTATTGACTTGCTTCTTCCTTGTGAGATACTAAAGTCTACCATGTCATCACTACTGTCAAGGCTGTCCCCAACCTTCACATCCCCGATCAGACCTTCCTAGTTTATTAATAATACAAAGTCAATCAGTACACCCTTCCTCATTGGCAATTCCAACACTTGCGTCAGGAAATTATCATTCATTAATGCATTTATGTTATGTACAATTCAGCAGTGGCAGTCATGTGGGAGCGGACACCATATTTTTTTACTCATGTAATATTCTAGCAAAGCAATTTGTTGTGCTGTATCATCCTTATGACAGCAGGGCTCTAGTTTGGAGAAGTACCAGGTCATGGGATGTATGAGTATCAGATCCCAGAGAAATGATGAATTACTAAAGACATTTTCTGCAGCTCTCTAAGTTTTCCCCAAAGTTGCATGTTTTCTAGATGATTCCAGTGACAACATATTTAACATTTTGCTGGGGAAATTTCTTTGGGGGAAGGATGGATCTTGGCATTTGCCCTGGAAACTACATTTTCTTTTTTGTGTTATATATTTGTAAGGATATTTTCTTTACTTTTCTCCAGAGAACTGTTGAACTGAACAACACTTAATACTGGAAATGAATAATCTTAGTGCATGGTACCTTTTTTTTCCCTCCCCTGCGTCTGTCATATAGACCAGTCCTAAATGGGAAAAATGCTTTCTTCTCAGCCTTAAGGATAGACTTTGCATTCTTATCCTAGACAAATTTAATTGAAGTCAGTGGATTTCTAGTTGCATAAACAACATACAGTATGAGTGTAGGAACTTTCCCCTTAAAATAAGTGAGTTCCATGTTCAAAGTCTTAGGCTCAAATACAGTTATTGAGAAATTAAATCTATTACATATATATATTCTGGCATATCAGGATAAGAATTTTCCCTTTTGTTGCCTTTCATCCAAGGAAAAAGAGGGCTGGGAAATTGCTTGAAAAAATATGACATAAGAAGCAGAGAAAATGGGTTTAGTGGAGATGATGGTGTAAAACCCAGGAGGCATATCATTGAGTCATGCTGTGCCAAAATTAGATTTTAAAATTGTTTCTATCATCTTATGAAAGCCCACAACACTTTGTTCTGAATATCCTAAAGCTTTTATAACATCTCTTCAAAAAAAGTTGGCTGTCCTCATCTTTGTTCCTCCAGATATTCCTATATGCTAAGAAGATGATATAATTTTGTCACATTGCAGTTGAATAAATAAATGTCCTTTTTCCTCACCTGATGGAAGAGAGGTTTCTAAGTCTGGGAGCAGCTACCAGGACCAATGAAAAGTGTTATAGAAGGCATTGGAACGATATGAAAAACTTACTATGTTCAATTGGACTGATTTCTCCTTATGGTGCTGCCAATTAATTTGCTGAATTTAACCTTTTAAAATGCCATTCTTTGCCCCCTCTTAGGGATAAATAACTAATGCATTTTTTCCCTCTCCTGACTTCTTAAAAGCTACTACCCTTTTTATGGCTGTAGGAACTTCTCAGGATGATCGTGAAAAGGAAAAAAAAAAAATTGCAAAAGTAGCTTCCCTCCTGGGAATGCTAATTTTGCTCTGCTTAAAGTCATTGCAATGTAATTAATTTAGTGTTTTTTTAATCACCTCAAAATATGAAAATGCAAATCACTGAAAATAGAATTATTTAAATGTCTATTTAAAACTGTCTAATGTCTGTCCATAGCATGGTAGTCCTGTTGGTATCTTGTTTTAATGAGTAAACTTTCCAGTTTAGGAAAAAAAAAATAAATTCTCATGGTGATGCATCTGTAAACCCTGGTTTTTTTCACAGTTATGAATCTTGTATTATGTTAGGAGTGTATAGTTCTTATTTACAGAGACATTTCACTCTTAACTGTGATGACCATTAGTATTTCATTCAGACAACTATGGAAATGATACAAAATGCTTTACAAATAGGCTTTTATTCATCCTATTTGCCATAATGCACAATGATATGATTAGTAATGATTTTTAACTGGCACCTAAGAGAGTGTCATGTATCAGTTTTATCATGTGAATGAGTTATGTTAATGATAGCATATCAGTTATTCCTTGGAATTCTCTATTCGATCAATTATATAATTGTCTTGTTTCTTTGCTTATTTTTTTCTCCAGTAATTGCAAAAATATTGGTGTTACAATATGTGGTTAGTACTTAATTTTTCTGATCTACTTGAACAGATTATTTTGCAAACAGTATTCTATGAATTATTTTTATGCTTTTTTCTTATGAAAATGGGATCTTTCTATTCAGTTCCTAAGCATACTTTTTTTCCTATTTTTTAATAAATTGTTTACATCTTTGTTTTTTTTAAGCACAAGTTTGTCAGTTACACAGCTTTTCTCTGGCACAGTAAAGCACATCTAACTTGAAGCTGAGGGAAATTTGAGAAGCATGGCAAGGTCCATGTGTCTCTAGTTTTAACTGCAGTGTATAGTCATCAGGTTGTCATGTTGCTTTTCTGTCCCTATTGCCCACTCTTTCTTGCCTGCAAGCATCCTAACCTGAAGGAGGAATGGAGGTAGGTTCAGATTTTAAACCAATGGTTTACTTCATTCTTTGACATGAAGTCCACCTCCATCCAACTCTTCTGTGTTCAGAGCACTGCAACCAGATGAATTCGGATCCAGCCAGGCTTGGCCATGTTAAACAGTAAATGCTCTCCACAATTTCTCATACTTTACTTGTACCAATTTTTAACAAAGACAGATCTGAATCTTTCTGAAGTGGTGTGTAACTGAGTTATTTGTAAGCACATAGGGCAGCTGTATCTATACAAACAATTCCAAGACAAATCCTGTCCTGGTTTCTCTCCACAGCAGAACACAGCAGCTAATTTTTCCGAAAATGGCATGATTTTATTAAGAACATATTTATTAGGACTTCTTTAAAATACTGAAAATTGTAGAAATTTTGATTTAGGAAATATGTAATCTCTACAGGAATATTTGTTTTCAGAAAACTGTCTTTCACCTGAAGTTTATGCAATGATATTTTAGAGAAACCTACCTGGTAAGTAATAATTCTGTTAAGGTTGTATGTCACTTATTAACTATCAAGACAGATAATTGTAACTATGCAACAGATAATGGAATAGTTTTTCAAAGGCAACATTGCACTCATTCAGTGGTGATCATCACTAGGAAAAAGCAAATAGCTTCCAGCTAAGAAAATCCCAATGCACCCTTGTAAAACAGAAGGGAAAATAAATTTTAAGCATCTTAGATCTAGTCTCCAACATGCTGCAAGCATTGTTTTCCTGCCAGAGTAAAACACAACTGTGGACACCAAAAAGTGGCATTATGTTGTAAACCAAGGTTATTGCCAATAAATATATATACACAGTTATATTTGTGGAGATGTGTTCACACTCAAACCCAAATATGTATGCTAGGCTCAGTAATCATGTGCAAATCTACACTTACAAACAGATTAAGATAAACTTCCCATTTAGGGGCAGCCAAGTGTGCTTGGACCATCAGTGCAGCTCTCAGCTCTTGCTCAGTCTGGACACTGATCTGGCAGAAGTGGCCATCTTGCATCTCAAGTCACCAGTGGATATTTAAAGGATGATATTTAATAAATGCTTTGAGCAATAGCTACAGCTGGGCCCATGAGATGAAGAAAGACTATGTGGGTCAGAGTTTGTTGTGAGTTCATTTTGGTTAGATCTAACACCAGAGACTTGGAGACAAAGGAGTATCTAGCAAACCAACAAAGAGAAACTAGCTCAAGATTTCTCACAGCCATAGACAAAATTAGGTTTTGCACTGTAGTTATTGAGATATTGTAGTCCAGAGGTCAGTGATGGTGGCTTTCAGTGCCCAGCTATGCTTTTGCTGGTCTTCATGGTGTTGTAGTTCTGGTGCTGGGTTTGGCTGTGGAAGCCAAGCTGTAGAACCTGAATTACGCTGTCTGCCTGGGAAGAGCATTAATGTACTGTCTCCCACAGTGGTGTGGCAAGATGCTGCTAGAAACTCCTGGCTGCAACCTCACTAGTTATGTCCTGCTCTAGTGTTGGTTGGGGGTTATGAGGGCTCATATGCTGCAGAGTGGGCAAAGATAGAAAATGCTTTAAGGACAAGAAATTAAGATGGACATGGGATTCTCCTTCACATGATGGTCCTCAGAGCAATTAGGTGGAGCTGGCTAAGAGACCATCTACCTTACATTATGGGAAGATGGAAATTTTCTGACACCCATCAAATGCCAAATCTTGGGACTGTCTTAAGAAGAATGTAGAGAATGGAAAAAAAAAGTATTATTAATCTGAAGGAAAAAATTTACAGGGTTTTCTATTATGGCAAACATTCATTCAGGCTGGAAAAAACCAGCATTTTCCCTCAGGAATTAACTTAATTTCTTTCTTAAACAGTGTTAATGAAGTCAGAGATAGGAAATGTATACAATTTCTGAAATCTCTGAAATCTCAGCTGGGACAGTGAAGACGCAGATTCAGCTTTCCTGCAGCAAGACTGGAACTCAAACCTCATATAAGGTAACTAAAAATATTTTTAATAGCATTTTTGCTACATTTTTCTGTGTTTCTCCAAGTTATATTGCTTAGTTTTGTACAAACAAAAGCCTGGAGGCTATTGCCTCAATCTTTTAAAATAAAAAATTGAGTAATCTTTAAAGGATTTTTACATGTACTTTTACCTGAACTCTATGAATGAAGTACTCTTTTCTTCTCTGAATTTTTGTAAATACTTTCTTTGCTTTTCTAGGTTGTAGGCATTTGCTAGTAAACAGATTGTAAACAACTGTAATACTAAATACATCAAGACAAAACCAATCAAGAAAAATATCCTCAAGGAACATCTACTCACAAAATGTCACATCCATTACTCTATATCAAGTGGTCTTGTCTACATTTCCCTCACATATTAGCTAATTTCTTTCTGTTAAAGCACATGACAGATAATTCCATTTGCTTATGAAATCTAATGCTCATTTTCCTCTGCCTTTCAAAGTAAAGAAAATTTTCAGTATGAGTACTGTAACTTCCTTTTAAATAATATTTCTGTTGTTTTTGCCAGTAAAAAATTTAGAAATCAGGAAGAATCTTCAAGTGTTTCCTAGAGCATAAAGTGACTGTAAAACTACTCTGTAAAGCACAGCTGAGGATTTCCAAAATGTAGCAATAAAGCTGATTTACCTCCTATCCACTCCTTCACGTAAGGAGTATTTCAAAGGTACAAGAAGTAAAAAAGATCACAGTCCATTTTATTAGGTCCTGAACAGGTTGGCTTGGTAGCTATCACTTATGTACCTGACACTTGTTGGCTGTCAGGTATTATTAAGGTTTTTTTGGCACTCCTTTTGAACCATTTTACCCCAGCTTACTGGAGGCAAAGAATAGTGGGATTTTTTTAAACTAATACTCAAAATATGAACGTCTATCCCTATACCCATCAAACAGATAAATAATTTAAGCTTTTAATACTCAGGACCTCAGACCAGAGATGAAACTTCCAAGGCATCATATTTAAAATTTTGTTGGCTTCCTGGTCCAGGGGATATGATGGTAATTTCTCAGTGGTGTTGCAGCTTTTCTGCTTCTAGTGTATTTTAGCACAAGGTTGTGTTAAGGGGGGAAGAAGGGAGTGAAAGAGATAATTAATCTGAAGGTTTTGTTCATAACAACATTTGCATTGCTTCTGTGTATTTAAAATTTTCAGTTTAATTATCCATAAAAGATTCCTAGTCTAGCCTTTGACTAGTATTATATTTTAGTAGATTTTAATAGTGCTCTGGGACAAAGCAAAATATTGTAGCAAATATTGCAGGGATTTATATGCTCAGGGCTTTAATGTGCATTTTAGTAACATCAGCGTGTTTTACATATGTGTTTTAGTATTCATTTAGGTTTTCTATGTACATTTTATGCTTCAAATCTTTCAAGTTCCTCCATATGCTGATTGTACTGATCATCAGTGGTTCTTCCAGGACATTCCCTTGGCAACACATTGTTTAATCCTTGACTAGTCTTGCTGCACTAAATCTAGGAGACTTTAGAGCCATGAATCTGAATGCTGATGTAATCCCTAGACAGTTCCATTTATATTAGGAGTATGCACATTGCTAATGTTGGCTCTTCCTATATAGACTGGAGCAGTTTGCACACATTAATCATTTGGTTTCACAATTAATCTTTAACAGACTGAAAAAATAATAGGACACACTATTTGTGACTGATTGTTGCAGATATCACAGTTCTGAAGCTGGACTGACTGTGGGAGGTATGGTCTAGTAGCTGAAGCTGAAGATTAGAGGTGGAGAGATCTGTGGGATTTTTTGCAATGTGTTTGTGGTACATCCATAGTGAAAAGAGATTTTGTGAACTTTGGCTAAAAAATACCTTTATATTTCTCCTAAAAATGTTCTAGTAGTAAAGTATTCAAAAGGGAAAAGTGTGTAATTATGACAGATAGTAATATCCTGTCTGCAAGTTCTTTAGTGGCTCTTCAGAAAAGAAAAAATTCTAATCTGCAAATTGTAATCAATAATATGTATATATTACAATGCCTTGGTTGTCCTATCTGAAGTCCCAGTAGATTTTTATTCTTACATTTTCTCTAATGAGTTATTGACTTTTCAGTCCCTGTTGCATATAATAAATGATACTAAAGTATCACAAACATAATTTCTAAAATTCTTACATGGTTCTGTTTTTTTTTTTTTTTAAACATAAATATTCCTGTAATTATTTTTTATTTTCTGCAGTTTATGGCAACAAGTTGCCACATCAAACATTATCAAAACCTATCTGGAGCTTTGCTGCCTTATTTTGTTAAACAACTTCACTCAATAGCTGTCTTTGTTACATGGAGATTGACAGCAGAGTTGGATTGATCTCTGTGCTTAAACAATTGACTAGCAAGTAGGTGCTTCCTTCTAAATGGAATATATCAGTCCACCAAGAAAGTTCCAAGTGTTGTTCAAAAAGTCATCAATTTATTCACCAAAACAATAACTTCATGCAAGAGTAATTTCTGTTAGCTGTCTTCTCTGTAACAACTTACTAGACAAAACAAAATGTATTTGATTTAACTGCACTCTGAAGGCCAGATGTATTCTCCTGTCTCTTTATGAAAAACAATGAAGTTATTCTCGAATAGAGATTCTCCACTTGGGAGGGCATGCTCATAATGCCACCCTTCCTTGGAGATTCAGTAACTGACTGGAAGTTTTGAAAGTGAATGCATCTGGGAAGACCCACCCTAAGCCACTGCACCCACTCTTTTGGCCAGACTTGGCCAGACTTCTCCTTTCAGTACACTGAAGTGTTGTACCTCTGTCATCAGAGCAATCCCACAACTCTGAGATAAGGAATAAGAGCTAAAGTCTTAATACAGTACAGGTCTGCAAAACCTACAAATTTACATACATCTATTTCAAGTAGATTTAGCTGACAGAAATCTGTCCTCATGCTCTTTATAATTTATTGAGTGGACATACTTCTAGTATTGATGGAAAGAAGTACTCACTAATGTCCATGGTACAATATCACTCTAAGTAGTCTATAAGTAACTTATATAAATGCTTGATTGTTATAGTCATCCCTAATAATCACTGATTTTAAAACAGTCTGCAATGTTGTCTTATAAGTTGAATTATAATCAAGATTTATTTCAAAAAAATTGCATGTATCCTCACCTTATAAGTATTATCATATGAAAAGCTGCTTTTGAACCTACAATCATGTCTATGTAAATCAAATTTCTACACATATTTATCAGAGGTATGAATTCTAAATTTACCTAAAAATCATAGAAAAGCTTAGGTTGAAAAGAACTTCTGGGGGTCACCTAATCTAGCCATGTACAGTAGGGTTCATGGTTGGACTCGATGATCTAGAAGGTCTTTTCCAATCTAGATGATTCAATGATTCTATGATTCTATACTAAGTGTAAGGAAATATCAGTACAAACATACAGTATCCTCTGCATCGAGAAAGGAAAGTTTGGGGTTTTTTCTCTAAAACTATAGAACTAAGTTTTTCTGTCCTTCAGCAACAGGTCAGGTCAAAAACTTTAGATATGCATTCAAGCTTTTGATGAAAAGACTCTTACATGACTTCAGTTTCTATGAACAGTCATGCAGCCAATTTGCCTACAATGAACATTCATTGAACACATGTCAGTTTCCAATCATAATTTTCTGTATATATTTGAAACAGAGACAAAATACAAAGCCCATTGTAATCACCCAGAAAGACACCCACTGACTTCATCAGGCTTTCTTTTATTGGTTTCTGGAAGTATTAACTGAATTCTCCAGTCAGGGAAAAGAAGGTCAGTGGGTGTTTTTTTGTTTGTTTGATTTTTGTTTGTTTGTTGGTTTGGGGGTTTTTTTTGTGTGTATGTGTGGTAGGTGTTTGGTTTTGTTTTTGTTTTTTTAAATCTGTCCAATCATAACTGTTTCAGAAGTATAACATTCTCTGAAAGTAATTAAGTAATTTGACATTTTATTGAACTCAGACTAAAGATGTACACTCTTGCATAGAAGAAAACCAGTGAACTATGAATTTTCTCAATAATTCACTGGCAGACCAAACCCACATTCACAGTTACAATTTTGTTTAGAATGACTCTTAAATCTTAAATATTGAGGACAACAATGTTCAGTTTGTTTGAATAGTTTTCAATACTTCTCAAATTAACTGATGACTTACTTCTAGGTTAGTTTTTATGCTGGGGTAGAAACAGACAGGGAGTGTGTAGAACTTTATATACTATCAGCAATTAATTATCATAAAATAAAAAAGCTGTAACTAATGCCAAGTCTTTTCCCTGCAATGCTTCTTTTTTATTTAGTACAATATCTACTTCCCAGCTCTCTTGCGTGGTGTAAAATTGCTATGTCCATCATTTCCATGTGGAATTAAATATTTTTTCTTCAAGGACTCATCATAATGTATGTAGAAATCTAATGGCAAACTAGACAGATATGTCTAGTTTTATGTAGAAGTGAATGTCCTTAAAACTCACTGGATTTTTTTTTTCTTCTTCTTCTCCTTCTGTGACTGAGTAGAAAAAAGAAACCTGAAAAATGAATATTGTTAGAAGCTTTCTAGAAAAGGCAGGAAATAGATTGTGTTTCCA
>JANHGN010007338.1:0-59205 GCA_024605025.1 Megaceryle maxima | reverse complement strand
TATTTGTTTCAGTAACACATTTAAGCTATAGTCCTGGACCACCTCTGGTAGATGCAATACAAGCAGAATGCAAAAAAAAAAAAAAAAAGAAAAAAAAAAGAAATTGTTTCAGCTTCCAGAGTTGACAGGGTTGCTTTCAAGAAGAATCTAGAAATCCTGCTAAATTTCTAATTTGAAAAGAAAACAGAGAAAAAGGAAAGCAATCTGCATGATTTAGTTCAATAATCCACTAACCTATTCCTTGTTTGTTTACCTGCTTTCATGACTTTGTAATGGTTTGTATGAATTTTCCAAACTGCACCTTATTATAGCTGCTGTTAATAGCAATTTCCTGTAGTTATATGTTTTATTTGCCAAGCTTTTTTTAATACTACAAAATGTTGTCCCCATAAAAACAGACTTTAAAAAAGCTCAGTATAACTGCTTAAAAGTGCTGATGAATTCCAATATCTACTGATCGGCAGAAAACATGTTTGTTTTGTCATGTCATTACTATCCTGGCTCTCTATAGTAAAATCTGATTAATTTTAACCATTTTAAATTAAAGGTAGATATTCAGCTTGGAATAAAAGATTTCCCCTTGGATACCAAAAGAGAAAGAATGTTGCATTTTGCCAGGATATACTATTCAAAGTTGGAATGTAAGGTGGCATGATACAGTGGAATTTGTTTCAAACTAGCAGATGACAAATTCAATTCTATTCTCTTTTTAACAAAACAAACTGCCCACTTTACAGTAGCGATCATTCCAGTCTAAGTGCTTTGTGTGCTTTCATCCCACTTCACAGTTGTGAACTTAAACAGGCAACCAGAAATGCTGGCTGGGTACCAGTACCTACGGCTGCATAAAACTGTTCTGTTGTATGGGTATTGCAAACTGGTGATGAAATGTGCTGGACAAGTTTCTTTAGTTGACAGGGTTGTAATTATTTTCTACCAAGGTCTCTTATGTGAATGGGAATTTTTAAAAAGGCTTTTAATCCAAGCTTCAAAGTTATCGTGGAGTCAGGTAGAAGATAAACATGGCTCAGTTTAAGAGAATAGTTAGGAAGTAACATGTCATTTATTATTAGAAGCAGGTGTGGTATCTCTTGAATGCTCAGGGTTTTTTCTGGGTGCTAGGCGTCAGCATGCTGACATGTCTAGTTTATAGCAATGAAAGTGCTTCTTCATCTCACTTCACTAACTTTCAGGCTGTTATGGAATCCTGCCAAAGTTTAGTGCATACTGACAGATTCAATCTATCTCAGAAGTAACCTCATTTTAGCCTTATTGCTGTCTGCACCACTAGATTGATGAAACAAAAGAGAGGAAGTCTTCTATAGACTTGCAAACAGAGGAGGATGTAATTTATCACCTCTACTGCTGATTTTTACACCCTATTCCTACATAACTGTGTAAAAAATTTTCAATTGCACTGTACAGTTCTTTTTTTTTACAAAATTGCTGCTGCAGCTGAAAGTTTTTGCCATTTACCTAAACAAAGACTGGACAAAACAATTAAAAAAAAAAAAGACCATGGTTATTTTCCTGGAATTTATAAGAAGGAGAAATACTGGAAATTTACTAGGGTAACCTGAGAGAAAAATAACCAGGACAGCTGACTAGCCAAAGGGATATTCCATACCATAGGCTGTCATACCCAGTATATAAACTGGAGAGAACTGTCTGGGAGGGGCAGATCACTGCTTGGAGGCTGGCTGGGCATCAGTCTGTGGGTGGTGAGCATTGTGCATCACTTGTCATTTCTTGGGTTTTATTTCTCTCCCTTCCTTTTCATTATTATTTTTTATTACTACTATATTTCAGTTATTAATCTATTCTTATCTCAACCCACAAGTTTTCCTTTTCTTCAATTCTCATCCCAATCCCAACAAGGGGGTGGGGAAGAGTGAGTGAGCAGCTGTGTGGTGCTTAGTTGATGGCTGGGGTTAAACCACAACAGGTTCCAAACACAGCAGAAATATAGGAATTGCAGAGTGCACTTGATCCAAGGATTTGCCAGTGGTCAGATCCTTTAGAGGGCAGAAGAGGGATCCTGTAGATGTTTGTATCAATATGCTGATGTGAAAGAAAAAAGCAGAGTTTCATATCAGATATCTGCCTCCTATGCTGGGAAGCTCCTAATCTTTGCTAATTAGTTAAGGACATATCATGAGTTTAAATATCCTGCCAAAATGTTATCACCTCAGCTCTGAATATTCTACTCTCCCACATATATATATATATTCAGTTTCTCTATATCATTAATGATCAGACATTACATTTCTTATAGCCTTTCAGTGTGATCCCCTAATTCTTTTGAACACAGTATTGTGTATGCTTCAAGTTTATCACCTGTAAATTTATCTTGTCTTTATCCTGTCCTCTGGGAAGCTGTTAAAACAAAAATGTAAGATTTATTACTGCCTCCTACATTGTTGGCCCTTGAAAGCAATAGTTCCACAATATCATAATGGTTTTGATCAGTAAGAGCCAGGACCTATGAACAGTTTTCTCCTGGGAGTATGACTTTCAATTACGGTATTTCCTTCAAGGACAGCATTCAAGATTTTTTGGATTATTTGCAAAGCTTCAAAATAATAAAATTACATGACACACTCTGAACTGCTTATCAGACATAGAAAGAGACAGAAACGTAAGTCAAAGAAAAGAAAATGGATCAGAAATCTCTGTCTGGCTAATATGTTAAGAAATAATACAACCTAGGATAATACAAAGACTAATAGAAAAGCAAGGTGTTCTCTCTGCAGTTTTCTCTCCCAGCTCCCCTCGGGAAAGTTGCAAAGAGTCTCTTCTTTTAACCTCCCTATTACTACCCCTATTGGTGAAAATAGCACCTTCTGGCCTAGGCATCTGAAGCCCCTAAACCCAGTGGTGATATGCCAATGCCTTTTAAGTATAGTTGTCTTCCCCAGACCTCTATTAGTACACACATACAAGATTTACAGTTCACTTTTCAGGGATATATAATAGCAAATTGATGAGTGGCTTCTGTCTTGCATCAGGAAAAGTGCCTCTCTGTATTTTCCTGCATACCATTTGACCACTTTAAGGTATTGTCTAGGTTAGGTCAGGGTACTGTGAAGCATGCAGAATCTTTCCTCTCCCTTCCTCTGGCTTCTCACTAGTAAAGAGACCATACTTCTACTGTCACCATCAATCATTTAAATTTTTTTTCTATTCCTTCTCTCTTCAGTTTTTCAGAGTTCTGCTTAGACAAATTCTTGAAACTTCAGGCTTCTCATGGTTCTTATTGCAGTCAGAATACTGGTTTGTGATTCATGGAGAACTCAGAAAAATTGAAAAAATGCTGTGGTAGGAAAAAAAAAAAAAAAAAAAAAAAGGACAATTCTTTCAGCTAAGCTTCCACACAAATAAATGACCATCAAACTCTAAAGCCACTTTGATGACAGTGCTGTGTTATTTTCTCTCAGAATTTAGTTATAAGATAAGGCAACCTTACAGAGAAGACAGATAAGTTTTTGTATGTATTGGTAAGAAATTATACCAAGTATATTTCATGTTATGTATGTACATATATATGCATTTTCTCAGTTGTTACAATATTCAAAATTAATTGATGCTGTGGTAAAACACTGGACAGCAATAACAAGTATTATACCAGAAAATGTTCACTGGAGTTTCATTTGAAAATTGGTGTTATCCAGCAGGAAAGGATATCAGTATGAAAGTATGAATGTTGCAAGTAAAATAAATATACATATGTATGTTTTCCATTCACGGTAAGACTCCTTTATATTATACTGGCTGTGTGTAAGAGCTTTAGTGCACATGTTTTACCCAATAGATTCCTCAACACTGCATGAGAATATCACACACTGTAGTATAAATGAAATATGGACACTGTATTTTATTTGTCAGGATCCCATGAAAAGCTAATTGCTAGAAGCAATAAATCTGTTGAAAAGAGGAGACGAATTCTGCTCAACACCAATCAATAGTCTCCCATTGGTTTCAATAGGAGCAGACCCAAACCATTTTGTGCAGCAGATTATCTTCCTGATCGGCTTCTGCCAGTCTTGGCTTTCATTATGTTAATGGCAAGAACTCAGCTGGGAGGAAATGCAAAGCCTCAGGTGGATGGTCAGTTCAGCAGGAACTTAGGAAAACAAAATGTTCCCTATCTGAAAGCAGTAGATTGTTCATTTGTAAATCTATCCCTCACCAGAAAAAATTCTACCCTCTTGGATATTGCCTGCTGTGTCTTGTACCCTTTACATTAACGTTCCAGGCACACATCCACATAGCCCTCCTTTTGGTAGATGCTAATTAACAGCTTTTTTTTTTTTTTTCCCAGTGTCTTTTTAATCCAAATAAGAGAAACTCTACCCCACCCCCCCAAAAAATATTAATACTTCATACTTGAACATGATTGTATTATTGTCATAGGTCATCTTGTTACCTTGGTGATGGAGACTCTGGGTTTTTTTCCATAAATGTTACTCTGTTCTCCAGAGAAGAACGGTAAATGCATGATGTAAATAGCTTCCTAATTCTAGCTTTCATCTAAAATTATATCTTTAAAATAGTAATTCAAAGTATTCTGAAGATATCTACTTTTTTCAATCTGCCCACATAAAGAACATGTTATTAGGATGTGAATAAAGCCAATATTAATTAAAATCAATTCTGTCAATATCTATTTTATATGAGATTTCATAGCTTCATTAAGAAAGACCCAGTACTAAGCAATCAGGTTTGACTCCAAGCCCCTGCTTGTCCTCTTCCTCTTACCCCAAATAGAGCAAATCTACAAAGCCAGAAGTCACAGGCGGAGTTATTTTTAGCACAGTCACATGACTGGAATTTAGAGAAAAAATAGCACAGTTATTGAAAATCCTTACTGTGAATGCATCATGGGAGAGAACCATGTAACAGTTCTCATTCTGTGGCACAGCTAAGAAAATGCAGAAACCAAATTTAACACAACGTGACCAAACCCGAGAGAGACTTGTTATAAAGCTCCTGAAACTGTGGCACTTCTTCAAAAAAACCCAACATAATATATCATATTAATGCTATTACTATGTAAGAAAGCATGCTGTAGGGAAAAAAAAATACATCTACTTTTAAATAAAATCATCAAATGTTCAGTTTGCTCTCAGTCTTTTAGATCACAGAGGAGTAAAAACTGAGAACATTACACTGTCACTATCTCAGGAAACAGATAAAAATTACAGGAGACTGATCACTGTAATATAGGTGATAAGAGGAGACAACCCCACACTCCTTTGCTTTGTAGACAGAGTGAGGTCAACACATATCAGACTCTATAAATCAAAACTACAGGCGCTTGCTCTGTGCCATTTTGTGCTATATTTTTTCTTCATCACAGAAAACATTGGAAGCATAGCTATTAGTTTTATAAATCCAAGCATAGATTTGAATTCTTAAATAAGGATGTGAAAAGTGTTTTTCCAAATCAGAAACTCTTCAACCCTGCAAAAATCAGCAATGCATAAGAGTCAAATAAAATCGCTGCTGGAAACTAACTTGCATTTTTGTCCTAGATAGTCTACAGATTTATACTGCAATGGTTATAAGCCAACTGGTTACATGAGGAAAAGAGAGGAACCAACACGGACAAATGTAGGGATCAATTGTTCTGTCAATTCTGGCTCTGTGCCTATTGAGCTTTCAGATACACAAATTCTCACTGTGTCTTCAACAAACAAAATCTCTAAAATCCTCTTTTTTCTTTTCTCCCTTGGTTGTTCTAAGCAGAGAAAAGATGGAAGTAATTCAAACTGGCAGCTGCAGGCAAATTTGGTGGTAAAAATAGGAACTAAGAGCTTGGAGCTGTTTCACAAGATCATTTCTCTAGCAGTGAGGTTTCTGTTTAGACAGAGAAAACTAGAGCTTTTAATTCAGTAGATGAGTTCTGGAAGTAATAATTCTAACAAGTGAGGTTGTTCATAAAGCCTATCCAATGTCCAGCACTATTATAAAATCTCTTTGTCTTGCAACACCCAGAAGTTGGAGAACTTACAAATTAATCCATTGGCCCCCAGTCCAAAGGCTGGCCTTTTGGTTTTCTCTTACCCAGGAGGAGAAATTACAACAGATGAGAACTCAGTAGTGGAGCCAATTGAAACACTCCAAAAAATTCAACACGTTAATGAAAAAAAGTTCTGTTTTGTAAATTTTTTTTATAATCTCTGCTGAGCAGAAGAGGCAGGAGACTGGGAATACTTCCATGACACTCACCTAACTCTGCAAAAACCACCAAGGCCCAGAAGATATGCACTGAAATGGGCCACACTTAACAACAGACTCAGGCAGCTCAAGTATGAATGCATTCCTGGGTGCACACCAAAAGCCCCAAGGAGAGGGTAACTGCAAAGAATAAGGAGAGGGCCGCATACAGGCACAGACATAAATACACTAGTATTATACATACAACAGTCTGTAAGTAGATGGATGCTTTTGTTCTGTGGGATACTGACACAGGGGTGTATGGAAGGCAGAGGAAATAAAGAGCCTCCATCCTTCTCTCTCCCCTCCTTATGTTGGGACAAGGCTGAGCAACAGGGCTCCTTGACAGCTCCCCAGTTACTGACCTTGGGGCAGAGTCAGCAGAAGAAAAGAAGGGGAATTAGAGAGCGAATAGAGGGATGAGTTGACCCTTGCTCTTCCCTGCTGTGTGACAGCCATACAGCACGGGGGGTGGCTCCAATTCTTGCAGGAGGTGAGATTTGTCCACCTGCCCTGTCACTGAGCAGAGCACGGTCCTCCCTGAGCTCCAGGTTCAGCAAAGCTTGGCTGTTGGTGGTGCTTAAAGTAGAGAGCGAATTTTTTAGGTACCTCAAGTGCACTGAAACTGAAAACACACTGAGAAGCAGAATACTGTGATGCCTAATACTGCAAGGGAGCATATTTTTGCTACTGTGCAACTGTTTCCCCTTTTAAGAAAATGCCAAGGAAAATCACATTTAAATGAATACATGCCTACTGCATTTGTTTATAAATAAGAAGCCCCATTTATAAATAAGGAAGCCCCGTAATATGTAGTAGAAAACTTGTTTTCAGTTCTGAGGAATAAAGAGCTAAAGACAGTTATGTATCTGCCACAAAATGGATAAAGAAAATGAATCTCAGTAGACAGAGCAGGTGAAGACAGGGTAGATGGGCTTAATCAATGCAGAGATCTGAGGAACTCTGAGTACTGTCTGTTGATAAAAAATAAGGCTGAACCTGGAAAAAAGGTGTATAGATCTAATGGAATTCATTTAGTCACAGGGTTTGGGGAATCACTATAGAAAAGGCATGTAATTAATTATGCTTTAATCCTTGACCTATTTTATGTCAGTAAACCACAAATGCTTATGTACATGCTAAACCTAGAAGTTAAAGTAACGCTGTGTCAGCTTTCAGGGTGAAAAACACTACGGTTCTGTTCCCTCCACAAAAGTGTGTCTACCTCCTGAGGCTGAAGCCAATAGGAAGGTTAAACTGTGATCTGTTCTTATTATTCAGTATTCAGCCTTCTTTGAACTAGAAATGTTTAAGGTTTACACCAAAAAGCCCCAAACAAAACCAAAAATCTAACCATCTCCAGGCCTATTTACAAAGTAATTCAGGGTTTCTTCCAGTACTGCCTTTATATTTCCCTGGTGCAGAAGTCTGAAAACTGAAACTGCTGCTGGACAATCTGACTTAAGACCAAAGAAATGTCACTTTAAATATTAATCCTGAAGTCATACAGCAGAGCACAACAAAATGGTTTAATATTTCTTTAAGCAAGTCTTCTAGCTAATGGAGTTAGCTAAATCCCTAAGACACTGAGCAACACTCCAGCTCTGTCTCAGAACAAGGCATAGTGCACCTATTTCTGCTCCCCTCTGTGTCATCTTGAACTAAGTATTGCAAAGGGTACATTCCCCATCCCAATAATATAATTAACTTTATCCATCATTCATGGCCTATTTTGATTATCAACCAGCTCCACTAGAGAAATCACAATAGCCACCCATCCACGTGTCAAAAGCGGTTAAGATATTTTATGCCATATGAACAGAGAATGAGGTACAGTGAGCTCAGCACAAGCCTGCCTGTAATAGAAAACCAGGAAAGCAATACTCCACATTAATTCTCTGATAAAACTGGAAATGAGAATAGAAGACATTTTTATCTTGTCCCTGATTTGCTACTGTCTAGCAGTGCTGTATCTATTATTTTCTGTAATTTGTAACCTATCTTATATTAAATTTACTGTGATATAGTTATAACTCAATTTTCAAGGAAAATTTGGACCCAATGTTACTTCTCTTTTGCCATCTTCCTGAAACCAAGAGAAGACCATTAATAATAAATATGTAATAATGATATGCTGATGGAACATAGGGATAATGAGGAATGTATCATGAGAGAAAGGACAACAGCTAAAATTTAAACTGCTTTAAAACTCAGTTGTCCTTATCTAGCCTAGGAAGTAACACCAGGTTAAGTAGAAGTGACAGTTAACACAACTTACAATATAAACCTTTAGCTATTTGGATACACTACTAGTATTAAGTCTTCTAATGTTATCATTTAATATATTACCAGACAAATGCATCTTTACATTTTGCAGGACTTTTTTTTTTTCCTATCATTTCTACAGTGTTGTATCTCTACATAACTATATCCAGCATAAAGCTGTAACCCTAAGAATGATCATATTTATAAGGGTAGAAAAAAACATTTTACAGAGAATCAACAAATGTCAAGGGTCAAGTCTTGGTGTATTTTATATTTCAAAAGTCTTCAAGGTATAGCTTTTCACTCAGAAAGAAACATTCATGTTGTTTTATAAAGATTTGTTCACACAATGCAGTTCACAAAGACTTGGTCATTATGTCAGTTGCAGAACTCATACTGAATTTAGCAGGCACCCTGCAATCTAAGCAGCACTTTACTTTCTGAAAATATGGAAAAAGCAATAAATTTGGAATGAAAAATGCAAATGTTTTTAAATAGAATGTGATAACAAAGTGCATTTTAATTAATTCTATATTCTATAGTCCTGTGACAGATACCAAGTTTATAATCCACAAGAAATTAGAATTTTAAATGGATAAAACAATAACCAAAGCCTTTTTTCAATGATTCAAAGCCACATTTTCATTTTAACACATATGTTTCCTACTCATTTCTTGGTATGCATTTCATATACACACATTTGATTGAGGTGTGTAGTAAACAAACTACAAATGGTGCCTAAAGGAGGATAACTGAATCTGTCACCTTAGCTAACTCTTACAAATTTAACAAAAAAGTTATTTTAGTTACTGCTCTGACAGTTTTCACATCAGTCTTAAAAGTAAAAGGAGAGAGAGAGAGAGAGAGAGCAAGAAAGAAAGAAGTCAGGGAGACAGCAAATATTTAGCAGATTTTTTTGGAGGAAAGTGCACTACACAGGTAAGTGTACTGCAAGAAATAAGACATCCACAGAGTCCCCCTCTAGTGTATGTGGAGGGGGTACCCACTGGAACAGACTCTCAAAGCCAAGTCCAGAAATTGTGAGTCCTGGCAATAGCACTTCCTGTGACTGCTGCTAAAATCTCTGCCCTCCAGAACCTTCATTACAAGCTAATGTGAACATGCATTTACATATTTTCTGCAGAAAATTAAGGTTGTAACACATGCCATTTTAAAAACAGATCCATAAATTGTTTCATGTTGACATTGAAATCTCATCATTGCAACTGCTTCAAGGCAGAGTCATTTGGGTTTTGGTCTGCATTGGGTTTTGGTGTGGGGTGGTTTTTTTTCAGTGTTTGTTTTGGTTTTGGTTTTTCTTTTTTTTTGAGAAAGGGGGTGGTGGAGGGCTAGCAGGGGTGATCACAGCTTGTTTTCTTCATCTTCTGGGGACTGAAATTACAGACCAGAGAGAGGAACTAGAAGAGGAAATCAGAAGAGGAACTTGGAGGAGACGGTGGCGGTCAAAATAAGGACAGCAGAGGGAAGGAAGGCAAGGTCAGGAAGAAAGTCCTAATATACAAAGACTGAGGAATAAACCAAAAGCAGAAAAGTAGCATGAATTATCCACACTGAATGATGTCATAGCTCTAGGCTGAAGATACTATGTCATGCTTTTCAGAGAATAATAATGATAAATATTTTGTTGCAGAGATGCAGAAAATCTGTATAAGTGTTGGGAATAATTCTACCAGCTACATTGCAGTCGTTAAAGCCATACTTACCATTGCATATAATCCCCACAATGCAGAACAGGTGATATAATTTGATTTTACAGAAACATTTAATCTGAGGACTAGAAATATCTGACCTGACTACAGCTGAAAATGTGCGACATTTCTAATCAACCTTTCAGCTAAAACCAAATTGCACAGCACTGGAAGGCTCTAAAATCTATTTGCACAAAAGGAACAACACTAACAATAGTGAGCAATTGGCTAATCATGATGAAGATGAAGTCATTGTGAATAAAGAAAAGGCTTAGGCATGTATTATTTATTAGCCCATTACAAATAGCTTATGAATAGCTAAGAGATTCTTCCTATCAGTCCTAAGCATGTCACAGACATTGATAGTTGTGCTATACTTGGTTATAAGTAATGCATTGTTATAAATTATGCATGGATTTCTAGGACTCTCTAATGGCACTTTACTAAAATTCTGCTGGGTCTATTATTGACCTATTCCATATAATTTATAAAATTTTAATGCAAAGTTTAATAATTTTTTATTTTGATTTTTCAGTTACAGTCCTTATTCTCCACTTGATGATTAAATCAATGGGTGAATAAAATTAATGGAAATTATTATTGCAGAAAAGCACATTTTTACAAAGCATCATTTTTCAAGAAAAGTACCTGTATTATGTATAAGTGTTGACTTTATATAAAGACTGGAAATCAAGATTAAAATTATTTCATATTCAGATTGCAAAGTGCCTTATACTACAAATTTACTTTATCAGTTTCTTTTATGTGACAGATTCTCTGGTCGGCCACCCTGTCTGTTGATGCACTACAGTGAGAGATAACTATAAAATGTACCACCCCTTTGAGACAGGAAAAATACTGAATCTGAAATGATGCCAGAAGAAAGGAAGTTCTGGTGTCTTTAATAATAATTTTCCCTTACAGGTGCAGATCTGTTTCCAGACTGATCATTTATAGTCCACCTGTTCTTTACCTTCCTAGTTTTACTAGATCTCTGACAATTTTACGTGACCTAAAATCTGATCCTTTGCACATATGTTGCAAAAGGATGATTTACAACATCCTGAAATTTAATCTGTTTCCCATAGATCCTGGTTATTTATGTCCTTGTCTCCCTGACATATACTGTCTCCTGCACTGAATATTTAAAGTTATTGTGCCCTTTAAACAGTGATTTGGTGACCTACTGTGAAGAAAATAAGAATCACTGTTTAAACATTTACCCAAAACCTGACTTGAAATAAAAGCTTTCTACTTGATTTTCAATATTCTGAAAAAAATTTAAAGAAAGAAAATATTCAGAACTCCTCTAGTCACTGTTTAGGAATGATCTCTTCCTCGTCACCTTTCTTCCCACAGGGTCCCTTGATGGATATCTGCACAGCCCTTTTGCATTTCCACTGTCCTAGGCTATTAGAGGTGCCACAATGGTTGATCTCATCCTTGTGTTGGTTGTGCTCTGCTGAACTCCACTATGGTGAAAAACAACAGTTAATCAACTTTTAAGAAATTCTAAGTGTTGTTCCCTCTTCCAGGATCAAAGGAATCAGCCTCATTCATGGTAAAATAAAAATTGGGGAACATTTCTGAATTTCTTAGCCATTTCTTTTCTTTCTATAGACTAGAGGGCTTCATTCCTCTATCTTTCAGGCTATCAATATATTTCTCTTCTTTAGAAAAGACCTCAGAATAGGCAGAACTTACAAGTGAAATGTTTTTGATGTTTTCCTAATCTGACTATTTCAGATAAAAATAGAATGTAGAAAAACCCAGTCCCTCCCAGCTGCCTTTAAAATGACCAGCCAAGTCATTGTGTATTTCTGCAACCACCCTTTCAGTCTAAACAAGCCACCTCCAAAATGCTAGATAAGGAATTCCTTTCCAAAGGTACAGCCTAATGAATGTTCTGGGCAAGCCTGGTGTGTTTTCTGCTATCAACTATTTGGCAACTCACTATTTACACAGTATAGTCTGGTTTCTGCTTGGAGGCAATACCTACTGTACTTGGATTACGTACTCTGTAAATAGAAACAAAATTCCCCAAGGGGACCAAGGCAGCACCAACATTTTGCTTTTAATTATTGACTAAATTAATCAGTTCCTACTGTCTGGGATTTAATTTGTTTTATATTAATCCCCTTAATAATTCACTCTTCCTCACACAGTTCACAATGACCATGCATAAACCTGTTCTATAAAGTGAAATAATGCCTTAAGACTAATAACTGATAAGGTATCATGCAGATTATTATCAGCTGGCAACCTGGCAGTTTCATTAATCTACATAGAACATTTATTACCTTTGGAGTTTCCATCCAAAAACTGATTAGGCCTATGAGCATGGCATACCTGAGAGTCTAAGCCATTTACAGCTGATGAAATAGTATTCCCTGCTTTCGAAGTTTCTTCTCGTTGAGGGGAAACTGATTTAAGCCTATTCTGCTGAGTAACTCAGGAAACATGTTCCTGCTCTTATACTAAAGCTAGCATTTCTTAAAATAATCCAGCCTCTCCTCTACCGAACACAGCCCATGAGTTTTACATAAAAATATCTCACCTTTCAAAGTGGCTCAACTATAACTCAAGATATTTTGCTATATATCCAGGAGAAAGTGGACCAAGTGTTAGCAATGTTAACTGAGTAATTCTGAAAAAGAACTCAACCATCTAGGTTTTTCAAGACAAGGCAATGACACCTATGGGAGTTTTCAAATATTCCTGGAAGTCTATTTCAGTTTATTTCAATGAGGGATTAGAGAGCCTACTTCAATCTTTCTGCCTCTAAGTATTTTTCAAATCTGGCCACTAAGCCATGCAGCCTAAAGTCCTTAATATTTTTGACCTGGAGCCATAATTTCTCTCTAAACCTTGGACTGGTTGATCTCTATTCCCGTGACTTTCTTACCAAATAATAACATATAGAACATTATTTAGGAAAAAAAAAAAAAAAAAGCCATCTCACTTAAAGCAATAAGATGTTCTCATTGCTGTACCTCAACCCTCACTTGCAACAAATTCCCACTGATAATACTGCAGAAGCTTTTTTTCTTTTATCTTGAAAAATATCGTGAATAAAAACAGATGGGGCTTAGTTTTAGTTGCAAGAGATAAATAAGTCTCTGCAAAAATGAAGTTGAGAACATACACACTTCACCCTGGTTTTATTTATGTGTTTACAAAGAATACAGTATTGTGAGCTTTCTAATCTTATGAGGTGACTGTGGAACACACTGCAGGAGAGTCAAATGATTAAGAGAAAAATTATTTTTTCTATGTGTTAATATGCTTTGTTTATTGGATACACTTAGTCATTTGAATACTGAAGAAATAACAACACAGCATAGAGTCAGAAGAGCTAGAATGTATTTCTAGGGTTTATTTCTAGCACATGGCGAAAGTTCACCATCTAGCTCAGAAAAGACATTTAGCCATTTCTGATTGCTTAACACTGGTTTATCCCTGCCTATGAATAAGGTACATTATGCCCAGCAGTGGTGGGACAAAGTGCTTCTCCATACTTCTATTGTGTCATTGCACGGGATCATGAGAAGCCCCCACCCTCTTTTTTTTCCCATCTTCCTGTAACTAAAAATACCTTAAACCGAAAGAATAGTTTCAGACAGCTTTTTTAAGCTTTTCTTGGTCAGTTACTGATGTTATTTTGCCTAGCAGTGTATTTTTCCATTTTCCTACACTTGTTTGAACTAAATTGCATTTTAAAAATATATAATTATTACAAACAAGCAATCAGAAACATCTACTTGCTCCTAAATGTTTAAACTTTTAAATTTATCGTATATATTTCAATTAAACTCAGACTTTGTCATAGACTGCACTAGTTCCATTTCATAAGTATACACTTTTAAAAATCAATACATGAAACTGTCCAGAGAAATCCTTTGGCACTGAGATGACATCTTACAGAGCTGTTCCTCCCACCTATGAGTTTCTCCTCCCGCTTGGTAGCATGACCAGATTCATCATTACAGATAAGCCCTCAGGCAAAGATCTAGAATTCAGCTTTGAATAAAAACCTACATTCTCCCACAAGGCCCAAGACTCAAGATCTATTTTAGCAAATTAGTGTCTACACAAACACTTCAGCAAGCATTCCTTGTGATTTTTGCCACTGATAACAAACCATGCATCCTTCAGAGGTGATGCAGTTACACAGAAGTAAGTGGAACAGCATCTCTAGGAAACAGCAAGCCATTAGGCTTTACTGTACTCTCCCTCTCTAGTTTGAAAGTATGAAATTGTCTGTGGTGTAAAAGAATAACTGTTTCAGCCAGCTGCATGCTTAGAAGACATTGGAGAAGGCAGGCAGACATTTAAGTCATTCAGAAAAGTAATGGGGCAGTTTAGAGTTATAGGATCAAAAGCAATTAAAGGGGTTTTAGCTCAAATGGCCCTCAGTGAAATAGTTAACTATGTTCACATTGGCAAATTTTAGGGCTATGGATGGTCACTGGGTACTTAAGACCTCTTAATCATCATTTCAGTTGGATGGTGCAGACTCAGTCATTAGTAAAACATCAGTCCCCAGATATTGCATGGGTGGGACTTTTATGGCCCCAGGAGGGAGAAAAAGTATGCAAAGCTGTGAATATCTATATCCTGGGATCATAGTTCTATGGAAAGGAAAAGGGTGCAAGATATTCCACAGGCAGGGTACCAAAGGGTATAAATGCCTCTGATCTTACTGTGACTGCCTTACTATAGCAAAGGCCTCAGATTTGAAAACCACCAGTGAAGAATTCAAAATGGACTTAATTCCTGGTTTTGTAACTAAATTATTTTACTTTTAGTTGTGCAGTAAAACTTTGTTGTGAAGAATTCTAATTCTTCTTAGGAAGTTTTGCAGTTTGACAGCTTGATTAGCACAAGAGAAGAAGGGGAATTGCAGGCAAGTAAGTTAACTAGCCTGGTTTTCCTAAAAAGCTAGGAGGGTAAATAGTTAATATCTTTGATTTTATGTTCTATTCATTCAGTTTTATTGTCAACTTATTCATGTCACTAATGTACCTAATAGGCATAAATCAGTTACCTGGTCACAATTAATTTTCAAAATCAGGAAAAAAAACCACAAATTTCCACCTTTTAAATCAGAATAATAAATATTAAATATGAAGTAAAAAAAAAATAAAAGAATAAAAAAAGTTATCAGATGGAAGCCAAGACTCTAAAGATCAGTAATTGACAAAGAAATGGGAACGTCAAGAAACGTGCCAAAATCTGAGCCACAGTTAAAGCTTATACTGCAGAGAAGGCCACCCAAATCTGTTTTCAACCCCACTCATGAAGGTTGAAACAGCCCTTAAAGTCCTACAAAATGTGACAAGACATGACCTGGGAATCAGAAGGGAAAGTCATTATATGATTCAAAGCCATAGCGACAGTCACTATTTAACAGCTCTTGCTTTCCCCCATAAATTATAGACTGAAAAGTTGTGAGCAAAATCTCTATGTCAATGAAACACTGATTACTGTCAATAACTTAAGAGTGTTGCTCAAGCCCTTCCTACACTGCCTACATAACCTGTGTATAACATATTGCCATTCCTTTTCTGCCCATGTGCATTCTTTGGCCTACAGACTTCTATTTTTCACTCTTTGACAGTGATCTTCAAAGGACTCCAGTTTCTCAGCAGCATGTATGAAGGGATTTGACCTCCTGGGACAAGCCACAGCAAAATAAACAAAAAAGCTCAGAAAATGAACTTTGAAATTATCAACATTCAAGCGCAAGTATGAAGCCAAACAGTCAGCCCCCAGTAGTGTCCATAAAGGACTATAGACAGTTACACCCAGAAAGGAATGAAATAAAGGTAATGGTTTTCTAACCCTGATAAAAGAGTGACCTATCAATTAAGGAAAGTCCAGAACAGGTTGCATAAAACTAACAAGCTTAGTTTCAGAGGTCACAATCAGAATTTCTGCAGGTATAGAGCGATACAGTACTTTAGAGGTATTGAAATGTTTGGGTTATAATTTTGTATTCGTTTGGTTTTTTTGAAATCTCATAAACAATGTTCAATGACTATAAAGCAAATATGCAAGCCTCTGCTGTATGTTCTCTTGCTATTTCATTAAAGCAATTTTGTACAGGTTTCCTAACTTCCATGGAAATTTTAAGATTTTTTTTATAATCTAGCTTTATGTATGAGAACTCAGTCTTAAATTACCACACTTGCAAACTCATCTAATAAAGTCAATCAACATGATGTGTCCAACTTTGACAGTACACTTTAATTTGAACTTGACTTCCAAAGTCTGCTTTTGGACAGGCAGAAGCAGAAAAGGCAACTGCGTTCCTCAGGAACTGAATATTTTTCAAGTTACAGCCCAGCATCTTATCAAGGAATAATTAATAAGCCAAAAATTACATCAAGAAAAATAGATTATTTTCAGAAAACTTTAAGGAGCCAAACTCATCCTGAAAGGATTTATGCTGTAGAGCAATAGAATCCTGCACAAACATCGTATGTGTCCAGATACAGCTGTACAGTTTAAGGAAAATATAGAAAGTCATGTTAGATCTAATTTAAAGTAGTGCATAATGTCAAACAGATGAAAATTTAGTTTCCATGCTACAGGCAAGCCTTAAAGAAGATAAGGACTATTAAATTCTCTGTGCTCAACATGAACTTGATTTCCTCCCAATATTTGTTGTCATCATGAAATCTACAAACTGAAGGTAAAGCTTGAACAGGTTTGATAACAGAAATCTCAAGGACATTTCACCCTCATACAGACAAGGTCAGAGTAAGTCAAACCAAACTTCTGTTGTCAAAGCTTGAGTTCAAAGTATATTGATCCTAAAAATCTAGGACTTATACAAGCTGTTCACGTGAATTCAGGCAATAATGGCTGTACACCTTATCAGCTTTCTTTTGAAGATTCCAGCCAGTGCTCTGCTTCTGCTCTTTAGTTGGGACAGGGGAAACATGTTCTGAATTACAAGTGTGTTACACAAAAGACCAGTCTAGGAGAATGGAGAAAGACTAATTCTGCTGTGTCCACTAAAGCAAACCAAAATGTGCTAATTGATACTGTCAGAAGACAGAAAAAGGTGTTCTCTTCAGGGCTTTAACAAAGACCTAAAGGCTCTTTGGGTTATTTGTGGTGTGATCTCCACTGGCAACAAATTATCAGGCTATACAAGGGGCTGCAAAAAGAATACTCAGTCCTCATTGTTACAGTATGTGCAGAAAATAGATGAACATGCTCTAAATAGAAAATTATTAGCTTCATTATGGTTTGGGTTTTTTTTGGTTTTTTTTGGTTTTTTTATGGTGTTGCTCATTATCTGAAAATATTTGAAGGCTTGAGAAAAATAGAATTTATCTTCACATTTCTTCTGTCAGGTAAAGGGAAGAGGCCTAAAGTTTGAAAGGCAGCAGAACTTATCCCAATTTAGAGATTGGCAAGCAAATCATTTACAGGAATGCTACCCACAGATTAGTAGTATATGGGTTTTTTTCAGAGTACTTATCATTCTTATAACTATTTCTGTGCACAAGTCTCAGTTTCTGATGGATTTGGTAGCAGCTGTGTATGTTTAGCACTTTCTTTGAAACTCTGGCTTATAGTTAACAGGAGTAAGTTAAACTTGTCACGACAGAGAGAATTCTCCTACGCAGAAGCCAACTGCTTTAATCTAGGAATACTCTTTTTATTCCTGTGAGCCATTCCCTCATTGTCTGGGTGTCCTCCACATTCAGTGTAAGCAACACACAACTTCTGCAGCAAGAAATGAAGCACAAAGATAGTAAATAATAAATTATAATTATAAATACCAATCAAAATCTTCTTCCTTTATGTGTTTTATAAGGATGTACAAAAATGAAAGGCATCTTTACTATGCAGCAACTATCCTTCCACAGATTCATCTATGTAGCATACTGAGTGGAGTAGAGCCTAACAGAAAAAAAATGTATAACCATATGGTTAAATGCGAGATGGCATGAACAAATTCAAGTTAAGTTGGTGATGTTTCATGGAATTTAAAAGCATAAAATTGTATTTAATTATGTGGTAACACAGTGACATTGAATCATCTGTGGGGCTTTTATCTTTAACAGCATAAATCTCTGAGCAAACAGACACCTAGAGCTGTCAAATATCTCTTAAATGAGACCAACTTTATAGTTCTAATTGTAAGGGATAATTAGGAAAATGTGTTTTAGCAATGACCTATTCATACACTTGCTGATAGTGTGTCAGGGCCTTGAGAACACTCTCACTTCTAGGAGTATAGCTGGCTATGCACAGCTAGCTGCTGACAAAAGCCATTGTGAACAAAAAGCTTTGAGGGAAGGCATCAGCAAGGGCTCCCCTCTTCCTTTGGGCACTGCTTTTAACTGTGACTCTCACCACTGAACTCCACTTGGGCTACAACTCAGCTGTGTGGTAATCACGCCTGTGCCTGGCCATGTGGCCCATTAACCAGGACCCCTGATCCTGACTCATGGTTTGACCACCATAGCACCCCATGGACCTGCCCATCGATCTGGAACACCTCTGACTTTATTTGTGCCAGACCTGTCATGCTCTTTGAGAAGTATTGGACCCCACTGGGGAGGGCATGGCCCTGCTGGACAGACAAGCAACCACCACCACAGTCCCTGACCTTGTGCAACAGCCCAGGTTGTCCCTGTCAGAAAGCATCCCAGACACATTGTGGTTTGTTGAAGTCACAGGAAGGGAACAGACTTCTCTTCCCAGCCCAGACAGTCTTTTTACTAAAACTGTCTTCCTGAGTGTTTATACCTTCTGTCTTTCAATCCCTTTGTTTCAGGATCAAACACTGTCTAGGTGGAAGGAGAAAAACAGGAAGGGGAGAGGGCCTCACTATGGTTTTGGACTGCCACACCTTCCAGATCAAACTCTCTTACCAAGACCCACCACAGGGAAAGTGTAGCTTTCCCTCTGTAGTCCCTTGCCAATGCACTCTTGGTTTCTCTCTTTAAGGTGTACTTACACACTTTATGCTATGTTAGGAACAATTAGGGAATTTGACATCCCAGTAAAAGGCTAGTAAACTGGAAAAAGCTTCTTCTCAGCATGTGAAAACACAGCTTAGCCAAATTTGGGAAACACGGGAAAAATACAAGAAACATCCAAGAAATGCATTAGGATTTTGCAACAAAAGTGTTTAGAAGATACAGGGTTATGAGATCCATTAACTGCAATCCACAGCCATCTCTACTCTGGAGTCAGGGAAAGCCCACATTTGATGAATAACAAGGACTCATCCAAATTCTTACAAATAAGAAACAGCATGATGGTGAATCAGCCTCATTTCTTTATGAATATATTTTAATATATTCTGTGACTATTGGACTAGAACTATTTCTAACGTAAGTTCATTTGTCATGGGTTTCTTTCATTGTCTACTGTTATATCACTTCATTCTTATCTTTTCATGCATTTAAAGTAGGCTATCTGCATAAGACATGCTAGAGACACCTTTTTTTTTAGGAAACATATTAAAGTCACCATCATCATTCTTTGACCAGCAATCAACTATTTGGGGCATCACAGTTTTGACACCATTCTGACTACAGAACTGTATCCCAGGACAGAAAATATTTTCACCGTATTTCTTAGGATCAGTGATTTGGCAAATGTTTTTTGTTAACAAATAAAATTGGATGCTTTCCTTATTTAGTTACATTAGAGTTCTCACTGAAACCCCAGAAGAACACTTGCTTCCCAGTTATTTTGATGGGAGCCACAGAAAATGAAGACAAGAGAAATCAATATATATTTTCTCACAATCCAGAAACTGAAGGGCATCCAGTGAAATTTCCAGGTACCAAATTTAAAACCACGTTACATAATAAACTGTCCAACTCATTGACACAGTAAGCTGTTGAGGCCAAAAGTCTGAACACATTCAAAAAAGAACTGGACAAAAATCACAGGCGACAGGTCTGCTAGAGGCTTTTAAACACAATGGACAAGTAACAGCCTCTGGCACAGAAAGTTTGCCCTGTTAAATGCCTTAAACTGGGAGGTTTCAAAGGAGTATTGTTCTGTGCCTGCCCTGATTCTTGTTCTCCCTCTAAGCACCATCTATGAGCTACCACCAAAACAGGAGACAGAAAGTTAAACAGACAGTCTGGTCTCAGACTACATGACATGCTGCTTTGGAGGAAAAAAATCTTTGAAAATGAGTGTATTTTTTTGCATTTAGTGGCATATTTCAGTTATTTTAAAGTCTTTAGGGTCATGATTGAGGGTGATAAATACTGAAGGAAAACAAAATTTAAAAAAATAAATAGTAAGTTTAATCAGTACATATGTGTTATTTCAGTAGAATTGAATATATTCCCGTTGCTTTAAGAAAATAACAAAATTAAATGGCAAACACGGGATAGAAAAGACAGATCATGTCAATGCTAGATATGCATAAAACTGTCAGCTATCATTACACCTGTAACAGATGGCAAGACTGTTAATCATTTTGTAGCAATAGTGAATTTACTACCCACAACAAAATGTAATGTTCTGATTATACTTGTGCTCTTGTAATAATAATAAACTCAATGCACTTTGTTTTGATGATCTCAAAGCTCTTTGAAGATGTTTTCTTCTCAAGCCCTCCCTCACAGATATTTGAATAGCTTTTTATTATTTTAGAAAGAAAGGCAGAAATGCTAAGGGAGAGGATTACATTTACAGGAGTTTATTCTTCATTAAGTGAAGACTACATTCACATTCATGAGATAAAGCTTCATTTCCATGCCTTATTCCACTGAAAACACTGGAACTGTTTACACAAGATTACCTGATTACACATGTCAGTCTCACATTCTCCAAAACCATTGCCACTCATAAAGCACAGGCCAGATCATCAGATGGTACAGATTTGCACAAATCCATTGAAATTGGTTGGAACTATGATAAACACAGAGGTAGAGGGTCTCCAGATTTGCATATGAAGAAGTTATAGGAAAATTTCAAGTTACATTGCCATTTTCTGTTATGCTGTCTCTCATCAATATTTGCAGTGTTGAGGATCTAAGAGCTGTGTCAGTTTTTCCTTAACTACATATTAGAACATTACATGAATGATGAGGTTCCTATGTACTTCTGGCACACTTCTGCCTGGATAAAATAATAAACCAAATAAAAGTAAAGTTAACACTAGCAATAAATTAAATTACCATGCGTGCTTTTAAAATTGTCTAGATTCTGAGCCCCTGACTTTTTGTCTTTCTTAACCAAAGGTCCCGGCTTTCAATAACAGCTCTTCTTGATCTGATACACCCCAAAGTTCTACCTGCAGGAGGAAGTGCATGGTCATACTCATATGAAAGCAGTGGGGGCACCAGGAGTGTCATGACCTCCCCAGGATCAGCCACAGCAGGCCCTGGCAGCCAGGCCTCATCCCATGTCCCCAGACAGGAGCAGGGCAGCTGGGGGTACTGGGGTAGTCCCAACCCTGGGCACTGGGCACCATTCTGGGGACAGGGATGGGAAAAGGCTCAGCTGGGGATGTGAGCCCAAAGGTGGGCCTGGCTTGGCAGGGTCCATAGCCAGAAAGGGAAGAGCTGTGGGAAGCTAGAGACCAGCCCTGCTGCAGCATCACTGGGCCCAGGGATGACCAACCTGGAGGGCTGACATGAAGTCCTGAACCATGGGGTTTGTGGAGGGGAACAGTCCCAGCGGGGCTAGACAGGGACAGTCAGGGTTAAGAGTGCCCTGGGGCCATGACACAAGAGGGAAATGTCATATATCAAAGGTCATGAGATCCTCAGTCTAACTCAAATCCTTGTTTAGAAATGATTGGGGCGAGCATTCCTTCCCCTCTCTAATACAGTACATGTGCTGGCTGCAGGCAATACTTTTTCCAGAGAGCAGCCTGGCCTTAAAAATTTTTATCTTCGTAGCAAGAGCATTGACCTCCTCAGGAACTGAGTACTTTAGTGCAGTAAAACTCTTTCATGGTAAACCATTGTTCATCCCAGTTGTTGCCTGCACTTGAGAGTAATACTGCATATAACATTAATGAAACTTCAGCTGCAGGGACTTTAAAAATATTTTTCAAGAAAACATTCTCAGTTCTCCCCATGCAATTTCATTAGTTAAAGTCCTACAAGTCAGGTGACAGGTTTCAGGTCCCAGCTGAGCAGTAGTGTAAGTTTCCTATAAAATAGTAGTATAATTCCAGACAGCCATTTCATTTCATGATAGGTCCCAGATCAAGGCTCATCCTGAGCCTTCAGGACTCATTTCCCCCATCTGTTTCTCTTGAGACTTTGAGCTCCATAGCCAGCCTCGTTGACAGGTTTTTTTGGAGCCTGCCTGCTCATAGCTGCGCTCTGTGGCCCCTGGTTCTCTTTTCATCCCACACTGTTGTCTCTAGCAGCCTTCTACTCACCAGGATACTGCCACAAATGCCAGCTTCTGCCCCACTGCAGTCTAAGTCACTCTGGTCCCTGCCTCTTTGACTATGATTCCCACAAAGGACAGATTTTTCCCTTCTTATGCTCAACAGACCTATACAGAATAGCCATCCAGCACATTGTCTTATTCCACTTATTCCAAGAGTGGTTAAATATGGATGCCTGAAGAAGAGTGGAGAAACAGGGAAGGTATGTAGTAATGCCCTAAATATTTAGCAAGTCACTATCAATTCCTATACTTGACACTTCTGTTATCCTTGTGTGTAAGAGCCCACAATGGACTTCTCTTTCACAAAATTTGTGTTTCCAAAGTTTGATTCCATGTGCAGTTTTAACATGCATATCATCCCATGGAACAGGTTTCCACAGCTTTATTGTGTGCCTTCTAAGGCTTTGTCTTTTTTGTTTGATTTGATCTTGCCACCTGATAGATTAATGTTACTTGGTTTATGTACTGGAAAAGGAAGTGAATAGTTGTTCCATGCCTACCCTTTGCTCTGGGTTATCATGCATAATCAGATACTGGTCCTTTAGACATTTAGATTGAAGCTGGCTGGGATACTCTTACACTTTTCTGCACTAGCATCCAAACTGGTAACATAGATACACCAGAATGGCTTGCAACTTACAGAATAGCTATACTGACAGAAAATAGAAATCTGGAATGGGGGGGGGGGGGTATTATTTATTTATTTATTTATTTTGGTTTTTATGTTCTCTTTGAAAGGCTTGCAGATTTCCTGAGCTGGTGACTGCAATAGAAGACAGAGATGGTTTAGCCTGCTTTGTTACACATGGTGTTTAATTTTATCTGCCTTTCCCTTTTCTTTTCTTTGGGGAGGAGGTGGAAGATTGTCACAAGCCAGTGTCAATAGGATGTTAGAGATTAATAAGATAGATATGGATCCATAAACACCAGAATGCAGTGAAGAAGATAATTAATATGAGGCAACAGAGTGGTTGCCCCTTACCAACACTATTCAAGAGAGGGCTTGATGAATGACTGTTACACTATACCCCTTGATCACTACTTGCTAACCCAGTTAGATGCCCTTGCATGGAGTCTGTTCTTTTCTTAGCAACCAATGAGCCTGACAATTAAGTAGAGGTGCATCCCACAACAGAAGAGGACAGCTTCATGCAGTGAATGCAGGGTGGGGGGAAGGTGGGGAGGGCACGGAATGGATGCATTAAAGAGGTAAGGCTGAAACAACTACTTCAAGCAACCCACTTAAATAGACAGGTAGCTCACCTGCAGAGACTCATCAGTGGACAAAATTTCTGGATGAGGATTCTATTTTCTATCTTCCACTTTCCTGCAGAACAGGCCACATCCTCTCATCTCATTTCTTTCTTTAATTACACATGATATAACCCTGACCAGACTTACATCTTACAGTTTTGACGACTGATTTTTTCTCCTTATTCTTCAGGTTTTTTTACAGCACATAACAGAATAGCATCAAAGTTTTTTAAGAGCACTCATCTGTCAATCCATCAACCCTCATTTAACAGATACGATTGATTACGGCAATCATTTCAGAGGCAGCGCAGTGCTAAATTAGACCTTCCCAATAGAAATGGAAGTTCTCAATGCATCACTACACTTGCATTCTACCCTCAAGAGACCCATGGTACTTAACTAACATAAGAAATGAGATGTGCAAGCTTCTCATAAATAGTATCCAGCTGCTGCATTTTAAAAGGAATTATCTGAAATCTAATGAAAAACTTCAATGCAAACACACATTCTTACTATTGTACATGAAACTGATCTTGGGTATTTAAACACAGCTAGAAAGTATTGAACAATTCAAATACAATCATCAGACATTTGTCTTATGGTAATCTTTCAATGAGCTTAGCATTTCTACAGCCATCCAACTCGCAACAGAAATCAAGGACTTCGCTTGGACTTAGGAGACAATTCTACCACTCAAAATAAAGAGTAAAAGAGTGCCTTATACAGATGAGCTTGTTGCTAATAACTAGGACAGATTTTGGAAAGGCCAATTCCAAAAGTAGTGGATAGGTCCACTAGTAACCTGAAGTAACAAAACATGCCCTAATGCTTCTGTCTTAAGATAGAAAAGAGTTACTTAAGAGTTTCTATAGAAATTACTATCATCAGTGAGCTGGGGTTCAGGCTAATGCTAATGTCACTGTTGTCTCTAGGAAGCCTAAGAATCCTTTTTCCTTTTGGATATGTAGGAGACATTGGACATTGAATGGCCTATTCTTCATATTTACTAAATGGGAGAATTTTCAGTTCCCTGAATTCCTTCATATGAAGCTGTTATATTAACCCCAGCCAGCAACTAAACCCCACACAGCTGCTCACTCACTCCTCCTCAGTGGGACTGGGGAGAGAATCAGAAAAGTGAGAAAACTTGTGGGTTGAGGTAGACAGTTTCATAGGTAAAGCAAAACCGACATACACAAACAAAGCTAAATAAGGAATTCATTCACCACTTCACATGGTCTGAAATATCCCTTTGGTCAGTTGGGGTCAGCTGTCCCAGCTGTGTCCTCTCCCAGCTTCTTGTGCACCCCCAGACTACTCGCTAGTGGGGTGGGATGAGAAGCAGAAAAGGTCTTGACTCTGTGCAAGCCCTGCTCGGCAATAATGAAAACACCCCTGTCTTATCAACACTGTTTCCAGCACAAATCCAAAACATCAATTCTCTATGGTTTTATTAAAGGTTGGATTTATATATAGAGATATAGATGGTATAACACAACAGGTGTGTAAGAATGGAATTAACATCACTTCTTGCCCGGATATTTATTTAAAGTAATTCCACATCTGGAGTATATTAGTGTAGGGAAAAAAAATCACCTGCAGTGATTGCCCTGCTAAAGCAACAGGTTACTGAATAACACCAATATTAGCATATCAGAGAATAATCCTCTGGTCCTTTAAAATTATTTCACCATAGACATAAAATTCCAAGACCCCTTCATCATGTTACATCATCAAAGTACATATTTTATAGCTATAGAGCTAAGAGAAACTGCTGAAGTCCTTTGACCTCAACAAAACAGTACCACTTTAAATCAGAAATGACACACTTAAAGCTAGTGGTTTTATGTTCCACAATGGCTTTGTTTCTTTTATAAACAGGAGTGACTGAATATTTTGTAACTATTTTAGATACTGAGTAATAAGTAGTTATCAGGTTGCCTAAAAACCGCCTGGAAAGGAATCCCTGTCAGGTTGAGCCGTTTGAGGGTTTTAGTGCATTTTATGCAAGAGGTAGGGCACAAGTTTACAAGAAACCTGTAAGAGCAAGAAATAGACTCTTTAGACATAACTTGTTGAGCAGACAACATTTAGAAAAGTTTTCCAGCTTTGAAATGAAATAGAAGTATTTGATCCTAGGTACCATCACCTGCATCTCAATGCTTGATGATAGCTGACATACAAGGAAGTACTCACTGAATGTTTATATTCCTTAAAATGACAAAAGCCCTTGCCTACAAGCTCCATGTGCTGCTTTACCCTTCCAAAGCTCTATAACCTGAGCCTTGTAACAGCCAGGGAGACAAACAGTTCCACCTGCCACAAGTGGGACCTCCATACTCCACTGGCTGAGACTCTCCAAAGAAGACCACACCTCTGAAAAAAAGAAAAAGAAAAAAAAAAGTTTCTTGTATTTTCTGCAGCTTACAAATAAACCTAAAATTTCAGAATGTGCCACTGTCTGAGGTGAAGAGAAACAACTGTGTAAAGCTGTAGTTAACAGGGATTCATTTCTCCAGCTATGCCAGATGAGTAAGGCATGCAAGGATGCATCAACTCTCATTAAATAAGGTGTGCAAAGGACTTGCTGGCTCTGTCTACATTAGCATGTCCTGCAGACTAACAGGATTCTTCCTACCTTGTTCAAAGAAACTTTTAACACATCTCAGTAGACAACAAATTACATAAAGGACCTACTTGCTCATGTCTTAAATTTTACTTTCAAAAATGCCTAAACAATGCACAATGTTATTTCTTTAATATAAAACCTTATGCTAATTCTGATACACAACTCAAATAACAGACCAAAACACATTCTGAAGGGCCCTTTGCTGTGGCAGAAGGCTTTTATCTTGTGCACCAGATAAAACAATTCATTCTGGCCCTGTGAGAGTTAGAGGAAACTGTTACTAAAATGGAAAGTCAGTATGTGAACTACAGGTGTATTTTTCATGAATTATTGACTGAGATTTATTTCCAGTAATAGGATAAATGCTTTCAGAAAAAGAACTTCAAGAGGTCTGAAGTGTTATTTTCTCTGAGTGTGCTAAAAGAAGCAGAGGAAAAAGGGCACCATTTCAATGTTTATTTTAAGGAATGAACTTTTCATACAAAGATTGAGATCCATTATCACTCTAGTCACTGACCATACCAAAGTAAGAGTGGATAAGAAATGCATTTCTTTGCCTTTTCAGATTACAAATCAGTAATCCAAATACTGTATTTAATTTGTCTACACAAACATACATGCTCAGAGCTCAACAACTGTCTTCTCTATCTGTTATTGAGTTCATCTCCTTTTCCAGCTTTATTGTATCCTAGTTGTGCTCTTTGCACTGAAGAAAACAGTTTCAACCAGTTTAAACCAGTCTGTGTTACCAAGTACACCTCAGGACTTATTGTGCTAATTCAAGCACATTCATCATAAACTCAGGGCATCTATTCCTGACAATCACACTTAGTATCACACAACATACGTGGTCTTTTTGCTCATCACTTCTCCCACATTTATGTGTCCTTTATGCACAGCTAGTGCCTGAAAAAAAAGCTAAATAGGATAGTGTATGAGGAAAAAGCTTAGTGTTCTGGTCATTTGATAAATGTAATCCCCGTGAGCAGACTTTTTCCCAGATGGATTAGAAAGATGAGAGTAGCCAAGGCTTACCTGTTTACCAGTCTATAACCAAATCACAGGGAGCAAGAGGTTTTACATGGATAGCACACGAAGATAATTTACAACTTTACCAATAATTTGTAATTGCTGATGAATTTCTCTGATGAGGATGCTAAAAGCATTTTCTTGAAGCTGAAAGTTTAGGTCCTAAAGCTTTGGGTTTTTTGCTGTTTCTTGCATTCTTTGATCTATTAGAAAAATGGATAAAATGGTTTGACTGCTAAATTTTTGTTTTCAGGGCAAAAACTGATATATTTTTTTCTGATTTTTGTACTAAAATAGTATAAATTTGAATGCATCGTGGCCCATAGTAAACTACTCATTCTAGGGTATGAAGCGGATTAGCTTTTTAGCACAAAATCAGAGCATTTGATTTTTTTGCCAAGTATTTTTATTCTGAAAGTGAAATTAATTTAGTTAAACAACATTTTTAAGTACAAATGTTCCTTCATAAAAGAAAATATTGACTAGTTCTAAATATTGACAGATAAATCAAGCTGGATAGATTGTTTGCTAGATTGAATGCTGGATCCATTGACCTTCAAATCTATCATGTTTTGCAGCATATATTCAATTGCCTTACAGCAGCACACTTTTCTTTATTCTCTGTCAAGCAAATACCTGACATACTGTGTGCACTGTTGTCAAACAAAATAATGGTCCTTTCCCTGGAGTATTGCATGCAGGTGGGAGGGGAGAAGTAAAGGTTATGTTAATTTAGTTCTCAGTTCTCTCTCAGACAAGTTGCTTAGCTCACCATAAATTCATCACCACACAGTTCAGCTATTCCCGGTATGCTGCCTTCAAAAATTTATTATTTATGGATGCAGTCATGGAGTAACTCAAATGTCTGGAACAATTCCATGACAGGGATTCAAAATGAATATTTCACCTTCTCTACATTTTCTGCTAGTCCTTTCTTAAGTTGATAATTAAAGTTAAATGCACCATGATCCCTGTTGATGCACATCTAGGTTCAGAAGGTATTACTTAAATTAATTGCCCACCTAAACCACAGAGCTCTGTCACTGCAGCAAGAGCATGTAAGGGAACAAGGACAACTATTGAAGGAGGAAAAAGCAAACAGCATGATGAACAGGAAAAAGGTAATAGCTAAAGCAGAACTAGTTTTCTACACCCTCTTCAACAGCTCCCTAAAACAAAGCACTATTGGATTACATTTTCTCAGACAGAGTATTCATCTGAAACTAGAGCCATCTAGACAGGCTTAAATAGGATAAGAGTGTTCCCCATGATAATAAACATTAAATCCAGTGACTGAATGAGAGGCAGAAGGTGATCCTGCCTCTGTGTGTGCGTGCACAGGCATGTGTTCCCCTCCATATGATGGTCTCTATAAGCTTGAGTGCCTTGACTGTATTTCTGGCACAGCCTTTTATTCTGCATGCACACAGTCAAACATGTTAAATATTTATCATTGTGGAGCAAAGCAATGCTGCGAGTTTGGAGTGCTGGTAACAAACGTGTCCAAGCAACACCCTAACAAAGTTCAGATGTGGTTTCAAAACAGAACAGAAGTACAGGACATACACATGTGCACATGCACACATGCATACTCACAAAATACGGTGTGGGTTATTTACATTATGCCTGGTATTGATTATTACCAGATGGGAGGGGAAAGCAATAGCTGACAGATTAACCATATGGATCTGCTTTAATTTACCCTTAGTTATATCTTTGCAATTCTCCCTCCTCCCTTTTTGGCTCAGAAACCTATGATTTACTAAGGGGAAAAAAATGTAAACTTACTGTAAGGAGCACATATTCATCATAAGCCTCCTAATGCTACACTCAGGGATTGAGCTATCTTTTTAAAGAATAGCTGTAGTTCCAGCACCACTTTCTAAATCCACAGCCATGAGTAGGAGATTTTGTTATAGACCAGTGAACAAAAAGTGTTTCCATACTGATGAGCCTTGCAGACAATAGATCCTAACTGAAGAAGCTTTGTTTAAGATTCTGCTGTTCAAAAAGCTGTGTCAGCCAGCCTCATATAACATACCAACAAAAAATACAGAGACGACAGTTGTCAAGACATCATTCTATTCTGAAAATTGGGAACCCTCAGCAGTGCTTTGAGCTTCAAAGCCTTGGCTCTGGAGGATTTCTAAATAGCTGTTCTTTCTACAAGAGTCAGATACAGCAGGAGCTACAAATTCTCTCAAAGCAACAAAGGAAAACACAGTATCCCCACCCAGATGTGACCTTCTGAGACTTGTGCATTATGCATTAGAAGGCTGGAGTGTAAATGGATGCTTAAGAAAGTCTTGAAGAAGAAGAAAGATAAAAATTATATTGCAGAAAAAAAAAATAAGAAAGAAAAAAAAGAAGCAGCTTTTTGTTCTTTCTGCTAAAAGTGGATTTGAAACAATGTATTTTCCATAGAGTTTAACCTTTAATTTCTATTGTTTTGATGTGCAGCCACCTCCATCCCACTTCCAAGGGCAGAGGGCAAACAACCCTCTATTGCTCATAGGTTTTATTTATATATATGCACTGTTAGAGTTATCTAACCTTTCTGCTTTTGAAATTCATCACTTATGCCTACTGCAAAACAAGTTTCTGTAGATTTTTCAATGCTTTCTAAATCCCTGAAAGAGCTCTAAAAGGAGTAGCATGGGCATCAAAGAAACAATATATAGAGCTGAGACAGAACAAAAAGGGATGATTCAAACTAGGAAAGAAATTAGCACTAAAAAGAAATGTACACCACGTTTCAATGTGCTATTCATGTCTTCTGAGGGATGCGAGCAGATTCCAGCCCCTCTGGCACTAAAAGGCATGAATCCTTTCTTTCAGTTCTTGAGTCAAGAAGAACTGTGATAGCCAGAGTTTGCAACTGGTCAGATTTTTGTCTCTCATTTGTGACTCTTTCTGTGTAATCTTGGACAACTCATGGGTTTTATTCCATTTTGTTACCCCTCAAGTGGTAATAAACATTCATTCATGCACAACTGCTAGGGAAATTAGTAAAGCATTTTCAAACACATAGTTAAAAGTCATGTTCCATCTAGACAGTTCTGCCTGGACATAATTTCTAAAACCACAGAGAAGCTGAGAAGGTTGCATCCAGTCTGGTAGACTATTCTCAGTTGAAAATTTAATAGCCTGATCGAACAAATAGCAAAAGCCCTGCTGACTTTAACACAGTTAGTATTTCACTCCACTAAACAAAATTCCTAATGAAAGTCATGCCTTTCAACCATATGCACGCTGCAGCCTTGTATTTTCAGTTTCAGAAAGGCCTTTTGGAATTCATGCATGACTGCTTTACAAAAGAATATTAAGTAAAAGATCAATGTTTGGTGAAACCTGTACAAAATACAGTGGTCATCCTTAAAATCATACTTTTTGTAAATAAAACTATATTTAAATTCAATGGGTGCTTGAGCAAGAAATCTGTTTTCTATTATCATTTTTGACAAAAACTGCTTAACACTCTGCAAAACATATAATCAATGTCCAAAGACACGCTTTAGAAAACATAAGGCCATTTGTAGTATTTCCTCTTTCTCACAATAAGCACAAAGTATTCAATTTACTATTATGCTGTCAGTTCACCTACCAAGCCTGTGGCAAAACCAGAATGGGAACTTATAGCTCTCAGATTCCAGGTCTATGCATTAGCAGATGAACCCCATTGTTTTCTTTTGTGCCCATGCTGCTGTAATTGTAGGTAAGACTGGAAGCCAACTTAGAGAAAACTACTGTTTTACCATAAAAGAAGGAAGGATACAGATGCCTCCCTGGAGGTGAATAACAACGAGTGATACATGAATGCTTCTCTAGACAGTGGAAGCTCTGTCTGAGATGAATCGTGTGCCCAGGACTACTGTTTACACCTCTGTGGAGAAACTGGATGACATCCTGGTGATGCAGCCTTATTCATTTACTCAGAGTGACACTCCTGTTCATTACTGGAGGGTGTTGGCGTTTATTTCTAAATGGTCCCCCTGGAGTCATGCTGGCAGAAGTTTGGAAAAAGACAGAGCTGTACTGAGGACTTTTAGTTTCAGCCTAAGGATACTGTATTCATGCTTTACCTCTGGACTCGCAGAGTGGAAGAGATAGGATGCAGGGAGAGGTTATTTAGATTCAACCATTGCTCTGATGCAGAGGAGGAAAAACAGATTCAGTTTAGAATATAAAATACATGCAACAGGGCACACTGGGAATGAGGGTTAAAATCTCTAAACTTCAGTCATAAAGTATAGGCACACACCAAATTATTTTCCCTAATAGAAGATAGCAAAAATTGCTTTCTTTGAGAAGTAGCTTAGAAAGCAAGCTCAGTACAGAGCATGTCAAGGTAGATTTCTTTCTGATCTATGGATATGCAAATCCAAACATACACCTTGGAAAATCAAAATCAGAAATGTGAGGTTTCACACAGCTTTCAGCAAACCAGAAAATGCAAGCCACCCTTGCTACTAAGTTTCTCCTCTGCATTTTAAGTCAAAGTTTCAGGTATATCTAGCCAATGTCAGGCAAATAATCAGACTGTCTGAGGGGGATTTAAATGGCAATGCAGGTGCAAGGCCTTCCATATCCAGTGTGGGTGGAAGCCATGTCATTTGCCTACTCGAGATGCTATGTGCAATGCACTACACAACTGTTCAGATTACAACTGTGTTGACAAAGCAGTTGATAGAGTTCAGCTTCAATGTACTCAGTAGCTCTGCCGGGTTTCTTGACTTAGCTCCTTCTTTATCAGGAAAAAATAATACCACTTCTGACATCAAGCAAACATGCCACTTACATGACCACATGCCAGTATATTATGCAAACTTTCAGATGCCTCCATACATAAAATTATGTAAGAAATTTTGAGGTGGATTAATTATACTGGTTAAATCCAAAGATGTGTACCCAATTTGTAAAAATCATTCTAATGTTCCCTCAAATCCTGACTTGGTGTTCTGACACCAACTGTAACAACAGATTAAAATTAGATGACCCAGGTGTCCCTCTGCACCTTCCTGACAGATGCTGTTAGGCAGTGAAACAGGCCTAAATCAAAGTTGTGGGCAATAACCCCTTCAACTGCCTAGTTTTAATCCATTGCCACAAATCTGCTGGATACCGTAGAAGCAGTTATATTGTCCAAAAGTGCTTTTGTCAGTATAGCTCATTTCACACATTGAATCGCTATAAACTATGCTAGCCCTAGCACTTTTTTGCTAGTATAACTGTGATTCTATTAGTAGGGTTTTATTGGGAAAGTTATCCAGTAAAGCTATCTGTAAAGCCAGGTCTTTCATTAGGAATGAAACTGCTAACAAGTCTGACATTTAAATCACCATTACTGAGTTATCTTGCTGAAACGAATGGACCATTCGGACCTCTCAGAACTACTGCTGCAAGCTCTTTGCTCTGACCCCTGTGATTCAAGTTTCTGAGGTTTTCTTTGCAAGCACAACACATAAAAACATCATAAGTTTTCAAATTCAGAGGACCAAGCTATTGCTACAAAATGGTGGTGCCTGATGTGATCTATTATCACTTCCAGACCAACTTCAGGCACTTACCTGCAATAGCCTAGAAAATCTCCTAGGTTACCTGGAAAGTTCCCAAGCTCCTGCCCAGCACAAGAAAACAATATTAAGAGAAAGAACAATCTCATGATTAGTGTTCAGGTTCTCCTACATGACTTTGGGCAAATAATTTTATTTTCTTTGCTGCAGCTTTCTCACTGGTGAAAGGGGATAGTTCTCTTCCTCCTACTGGCCTGCTGAGGTGGACCTTTCAGCTCACTGCATGAGTAAGGAGAGTCAGAAGTAGACCTCCACTTTCAAGCGCTTTGAGAAAAAAAAAACAACTAATGTTGATCAAAAGAATGCTAACAAAAAGACTGTAAAATACATTAGTTGTGCTCCTTCTTGATGCTGCTGGTTTGAAAGCTGCAGAAGTCCTGCCACGGCAACCATGGGGACTCTTAGCTGAGGCTCTGGCTACATGATCAAAAAGGCCATGTTGGAGGTATCCCTTGGACCAGGACAAAGGTACTATGGCAGATCCTGAGAAAGCAGCAGACCATGAAAGAAGCAAGTTGCGTGCTGAAAGACATTTGATCATGCAAGAAAAATAGCCCTGATTCATCCAAGGGAAAGCTCTGGGACAGCTCCAAGCTGTACTGAAGTCACATGATGGCTTTGCTGCTTGTCAAGAATCAGGACAGCTCTATTTGCCTTGGGTTAACTGGTTCACATATCCCTTGCCTACACATGATCTCATGTAGTGGTTTACTAGGACACCCATTTTGTACAGGCGAAAAACAAAACAAAACAAGAAAGAAATTACAGAAAGTCAAAAGCCACAGGTCTGGGGGGGAGGAGGGGAGAGCGGTGTTTAAAGCCACAGGCTTCCTGGGTAATCAGGGCCCTGGTTTCTTCAGATGTAGTTGTTAATGTGATAGACTGTGGATTACAGTAGAGAGGTATTTCACAGTTCGGAATAAAACTTTCAAAAATCAGAGGTTAGTAAATAAATGTAGGCAGCAGGAAGTGACTCTTGATTTCTCACATGAAACAACAACAACAACAACAAAAAGGCAGAGGAAGAGGCCTGACCTTACTCTTCTGTGGACAATAACCCAGCACAGAATTAGAGTCCTGTCTCACTTGTTTCATGAAAACAAAGACTAATGACCATCACTGGAGGTACCCTAGCCCAAATTCCTCTCTGCTTCCTTTCATCAGCTGCAGAATACTCACCCAGCATCTGAGTAATGCCATGTAACTGATGACTATTTGCACTCTGGAGCACCTTGGCCTGGTAAGTAACAGCATTCACAGCATCTGGGAAGAAAGAGATTCTTCTTAAATAAATAGGATCAGAATTAGAAGAGAAGGATTTTAACTGAAGCTAGGTATTTCTAATTCACATTTCTGACTGCTCATTCACTTGCACTAAATGCTTCAAGATGTACAAAACTGTACATGTATTTACAACAGCTGGATCTCTGTGTCATCAAGTGTTTCTGAGGCTGCATTTTTACAGTTTGAAAGCTACTCTGCTAACTTGGTGCCATATATTTTAAAAATGTTTACTAGAACAAACAAACCAAAAGCAAGAATAAACACTATTTACATTGCTGCCTTTTGTTTTACAGAACAATGTAAGGATTCTTGAAGGTTACAGAAACAGGTGGCAGGAGCATTTCCTCAGGGAGATTCACATAAACCTAATTTTTGTCAGTTATAAGAGCTGGAAACAGTAGAAACACTGACAAGAAGGCTGGGAATAAGGCAGAGTAAGGTAGAAAAGCAGAAAACTGGTCAGACTTGCTACAAGGTCTCAAGGAAAAATGCGAAACACTGTAAAGCTTTGCCTTTTGGGTTCACTGTAGCCACAACAGGTTACTTGTTTGCCGGGTTCACCCACAAGTGGCCAGAGAACATTTAGCAGTTTTACTTTGAGATGGCTTGTACTCAAATTTAGTTAAATGCAGTGACATTCTCAGACCTGATTCAAGAGGCCTTGCACAGAAAGCAAAGAATTGGACTAAAACTGTGCAAGCTCACAGGTACCGAACCAAAGAACAGAAAACCACATGTGCCTTTTTTTTAAAAAACTTTTTCCTTTTTTTATTCAACACCTACTCTAATCAGTGTGTACAATGTACACATCAGACTGTTTTAAGAACTTCACAGAAATGGCTCCTGATGTAAAACCAAGATACTTGTGTTTACCTTTCTGGGCACAGTTCTGCACTCCCTCCTGCCTACTGCACTCCAGTGATTCTCTGCTTTCAGAGCTCTCCATACAGCATGTCTGGCTCTCACAGAGTTGGTCAGCAATAAGGATTTTGGACACAGAGGTTTTCAAACATGGGATAAAAATGTCATGATACGTTTGACAATTTGTATCACAGAACTAACCCAAAAGCTACACTCATTCGGGTAACTCTGATAATCAGTCCAATTTGATCTCCTTGTCTTCTTCCTCCAGCTAAGCTTTCTTCTCACTGAATCAAGACACTGACGATGCCCCTAGGTGAGCGGGTGGGGGCAGATATGGAAAAAGTGTTAGCTCAGCCTGATAATAATTTGAGCTGCTCAACTTAATGACAGGTTTTGGCAGGTTCTGAAAATAAATAGTAGTAGTAATTGGCTCATGCTACATCAAAATTGTTTCCATCTATGCTTCATAGAATACATGAAACTAAATTGGTTTGTAAAATGATAGTTTTCCATGTAGCACTTGGAACAAAAGGGAAAACAAGCAAAAGTGTTCTTTCACTTTCTACCAAGCCAATAATACAAACGGTTCACTACACCACATCGAGGGCATAAATCATATTTTGGTTTTGTCTACTACCTTTTCATAGATTTGTGGAAAGCTCTCAGTAGAATGTTCATAAAGATTATTTGCTTATCAGATAACAAAGTCTTCCATAAGTAATCCTTAGCGAATGTCTTTTGACAGTAAAAGATTACACTAATAGCAGTGCAAATAAAGGAGAAACAGATTGTTTCAATTCTTATTGAAAATAACAGACCAGATTAGTGCAATGATGACACTGAAAACACTTGTTCAGTGAATAAAATTCCATTTAGTTACATGAACTGTATTTAAACCTGGAAGAAGTTTACTGTTCAGTATTTGTAAGGTGCATTGTGTTCTTCAAAGTGTTTTACAAACATTAGAATTCAGATCTTAAAACTCTCTGAGGTCTTTCATTTCCTGTTCTAAATGATTTAAATTAGGAAGCCTCTTTAGAAGTAGATTTATACAGACTTCTAAGAAAATAACCTTTTCATGGATAAAGATGAAGTTAAAATAAAAGCTAGCACTGGGTGTCCAAAGCTCCAACCTCCCACCTGCTCAGGTTTCGATCAGACTAAACCACCTTCTCCATTTGTTTGGCCACGTTTTCAGTGATAATGGTTCTTACAGTAGGGCTATTGCTGTGATTTTCCAACAGTCATTCTGCCCAGCTGTTAAGAAACCCTGTCTTCAGTATGCAAAAGGAACAGCTTTTATCATGCTATAATTCAGTATGAAGTTTTCCAATGGTACCTAGATGCCCATAGAATCATGGCACAGTTTGAGTTGGAAGGGACCTTTAAAGGTCATCTAGTCCAAGCCTCCCTGCATTGATCAGGGACATCTTCAGCTAGATCAGATTGCTGAGAGCCCCATCCAACCTGACCTTGAATGATTCCAGGGATGGGGCATCTATCACTTCTCTGGGCAACCGGTGCCACTGTTTCACCACCCTCACCGTAAAAGAAATTTTCCTTATACCTAGTCTACCTTCACCATGACCCACATCCATCCTCCACGTGCTAAGGATCAGCCAAAGACAAGTGTTCAGTTGCACAATCTGTTCCTAATGAACAAATCTGCTAGGAACAGGCAAAGTCACAAAGAATAAATTATTCCTTCAGATTCAGCCATTTCATTGAAACCTTGTAACTTGCCCACATTTTAAAGAAACCTAGGAATAAACCAGCATGGGTGGCTGAACCATCTGCTGTTGAGCCTAGAGGCAGTTTTGAGCAACTGAGACTATGAGTTCTTGTTCAAAAAATGTTTGCACCCTAGTCCTTGCTGTCCAGAAAAATATTTCAGAAGCAGCTTCAAAGTACTTAGATCAGAGTGTGCAAGCAGGGAAGCAGCCATACTGTAAATCTCAAATGGTCCTAAGTAGCTAAAAATTTTACTTAGATTCTCAGGTGGGATTCATCATGAATGATGAATTCATTCATCATGAATTCATGTGTGTTGAGCATCATGAATACACCGAGAGCAGTACTTGTGTTAGCTTTATTATGTTGGAAAGGCTTTTGATAACCACAATGACTGCCTTACCAGAACATCCTCAGGTGGCGAGATTTTTCAGAAAAAAAAAAAAAGACATATTTGATAATAGACTCGGTGTATCTGCACTGGCACTCCAATCTCCATCTGGAGTTTTACTTACAAATATGAAAGTAAGAATTATTAAATATAGGATGTCAATTACTGCATCAAACTTTTTTTTTGTTTTTTTGAGTATGCCCAGTTAAAAACAGAGTTACTTGGGTTTGGCCAAGTTTACTTTTAAATTCAAGTTTACTTTTAGCCCTTTCAGCATTAAATCAAGCAGATCTCAATAAATGTAAAATAGTACATTTCAAACAAAGCCCTTGCAAACTAAAATGGCAAAATCTCACAGAAATCGCTATATATGCTGTACATAGTGTGCCATGTTTGTTCTTATTGCTTTGTCCCTTTAATTATGTTTTTAAAATTTTGCTCTTGAAGTAATTTTCCATTCCCACACATCTCTGCCCATCAGTTATCACCTACCTTCCTATAATAATAATAATAATGAGAAGATTTATGTCTATTTTGCTAAAATCACTATATTCATTTAGTTTCAATATAAAGTATTTAAAAAAAAAAAAAACAAGAAAGAGAAAGGTTATTTTTTTTTATTAGAGGTATGTAATTTTTTTGTATTTTTTTTTCCCTTCACGAGTCACATATAACTCTGTTGTCACAGATTCTGGGATTGTGACAGCACTTTAAAAAACATCTAAATAAGTCAAAATCATACCGTACAGTAAACTGAAATCAGGCAATTAATCACATCTTCCATATGTATAAATCTGCAACATTCCTTTCAGGTCATTTGTCTTACATTGATCTGCTCAGAAAGTGCTGGTGGGGAGGGTTTAATCTCCCTTTGCATCATTCTTCCCCTCTCCCACTACACTCCTATCCTCTTATCGCCTCTTTTTGGCTTGTAAGACTTAAAGTCAGAAGTATTTTCAGAAAGTTTTCATAATGCTGATGACACTTCAAATGGGTTAGAAAGGACAGAGGGAGATTAACTAACTCTGTTTGTATGCATTAGCTCAAAAAGCAATTAACTGCTGTAACAGGAGACCGAACAGATTGATGCCTAGCAAGAGTGTATATGACTAATGCTGTGTGACTGTATTAAGAAGAGCACTTTGCCTACCAGAGGAGCTAAGACATTACTATATAAGAAGCAATTCACTTTGAACTCACATTTTTAAGCTTGCGGTTGCTCTCAACATTTTTTTTTTTTTCTGTTTCCTCTTTTTCTAAAATTATTTTTGACAACTTCATCCCTCTTATTCAGCACAGTACAAAGTGATGCAGGGGAAAAAGCATTGCGCTTACACCATGAACATGGGTAGTTGTATATTTTCTTGTCTCTCTAACCATTCTCCCCTTCCTTCTCCCCAGGAAGCCCTAAACCTGAGATTTAATAGAGGACAAAATCAGAATATCCACTCTTCTAAAAAAGAACAACAGAATTCCTATGCACTCCAGTGACATTGGTATCTGGCTTGATATGAAAGATTTTCTCACGTCCTACCTATCCCCCCTAGTTTCTTCCCAGTGTAAAATGACCATCCCAGATAGATCCACTTGACAATTCCCCTTTGCAGTTACTTTGGACTATAAGATTGGCTAAAAGCAGTGTTACTTGGCAAGTGGTCCAACACAGGCCACATCCATGCCTAGCTTACAACAGCACTCATTTCAATGTGATTTCTTCTAGCTGCAGTGGTATCTGTTATTGTGCTAATACTGAGAAATCGCTAGAGGCCTTGAGAGTTTGTCCTAGGTTTCCTGAAGGCTGGAACTCTGGTCCCTGGGGAGGAGAGAGATGGATGGTGAGTGAACTCCTGAAGGGCTTCAGGTTACACAGCTCAGAGGCAACCCAAATACAGCAGCTGTAAGTTAAACATCTTTCATCTTCCCTCCTCAGAGGACCCCCTTACCTATGTCTGAAGTCACACATTTTATATCAGTCTTACATTACCTTCTTGGAAGACAGATCCATGACTTCCTACCTAGCTGAAGCTGGAGAAAATTACACAACCCCTCTTTCTCCACTTCCCTTTCAGTAATACTATCAAATATTTAGAAGTCTCCAGTTTCAGCAGATGAAAGACACTTGAGGCAAAGCTTTAGCTACTGATTATTAGGTTCCCTCTCCCACAGCTGATAGGTTTCTCACATACTTAACTGCATTTTTTTTAAAAAAAGCAGCACAGGAAAACTGCTGCAGAAACTTGATGCATATTAAGGGAGTGCAGAAACGGATAAACAACACAAAGAATAAGGATCAATTGTTTTGAGAACTGATGAGATCATTCACTTATGAAATAGCAGGCTTGACAGCAAGGATCAGGTGACCCTGAACTAGCTCCTGAAGTGTAACCATACCATGTAATTAATATCAGCCCTCAGAGAGGCTAACATTTCTGTTCAAGTCGCATTTCCTTCTGCTATCAGTGAGTTTTTCTGCAGGCTCAAGGCACTGCAGAGCAAAACAGGGAGTGTGCAGGGCTGTTACTATACAGGCTGCATTGTCTGCAGAAGCACACTGAGCTGGTAGTGGAAACAGCAACAAAGAGACTGCTGGAGGGTCACTTGGAAATAAAAAAAAAAAACTTAAATAAAAATGCCAGAGCTGCAGCACTGGATATGCTAGCTATTACAACTTGGCTCAGGAAGCAAGAACTTTCCAGGGCCATTTCCAGCCTTTTCAGGAGGCTGCTTTCTAGAACATAGAACAGACTGCTCTGAGTGGGTTTGCTGTGCCCTGTCACACTGTTCATGGCAACCTTGCCTGTTTTATCCTCTGCGTTTCTGAAGGGAAGGATAAAAAGAAGTGCCCCAAAAAAGCTATTCCAAAATGTAGAAAATGCCAACCAAAACCAGCAGAAGTAATTAAAACCCACGGCCAGCTTAAAAAACATGTTGGAAGTCATACAGCTGCAGTCTTCAAAGGCTTGCTTTTTTTCTGGAGAGGGGTGGAGAAGAAAGCTTTGATTTAAACACCACCACCACCACAATAGATCATTTGATCTTTTGGTTCCTCCTACTTTATTTTAATTAATGTTTCTAAATACTGATTTAAAGTAAATCCAGCTTTATTAAAGGTTCATTGCTGGATTAAGAGAGATTTGAAACCACGCCCAATACAGTCAGCAGAGACAAGTTTGAAATGGCCACTCAGCAAATACAAAGCATATCGTGCTGCTAGTGTTTTGAGCGATCAGCCAATAAAATTAGGCAGCATTTTGAAACACCGTGTTGCTTTTTTTTCCCCTGACAATGAAAAGCTTTTAAACTAGTTAATAGGCCTTTGTGCCACTTGCAAAACATTTCTTTTCATTTTTTTAAGAGAATATTCATTCATTCATTCCTTCATTCATAATTAGTGGTAAATAGGATATTGCATATGTGTATATCAAGCACACAGTCATTACCCAAGCTAAATGCAACATATATTAGACACCTCAAACAATTTGATTCCCCTCTTTTTCCAGATTTGCAGGCCTCGGAAACATCACAATTTCCTAGTTGAAGGGGGTGCCAAGGCTCTACCATAATATAGACTGTACATTCCTCTCTACATGCCGCATGTACAGGACAAAGAAGGAGCACGGCTTGTGAAGACAATGAGCTTATTTTAAATATTGAAAAAGCAGTAGCCTTTCTAACTCTTCCAGATAAGTTGCAACCAGCTGAAAGCTGGCCTTGGTGGCATCAGGACTGTGTCTAGGAGCTTACTAGTATTTTTAATATGGATTAAGTACCAACCTGTTTATTTCACACTGTGTTAGAAGAGCAGAAAATCTGAGATCCTTTATGAAAATGTCCTGTGTTTTACTCGCTCAATGCCCACCTCAGGTGAGACAGCATGTCACAGGTATCAATAATGTCACCTCTTCCCTTCCAGAGGGAATGTTATCCAAGTCACACAAGCTGAACTCCTCAGACCGTATCTATAATACTACCTTTGTTCAGTGTTTCTGGCTTCTGCACGTTTTGGAGATGAGGGAGAGGCACACTATAACTTCACATGAGGTATAACACCCTGGAAACCACCATTCCAGCCTGTGCAAGATCTGGATCCAGTCATGAGGAAGCCAGGGTATTATTAGCAGGAAAGAGTGTGTAGCAGAACAGAGTGGGCAGTGGTGCCGCTATGCAGCAGGGCCAGGATTAGCCAGTATGGCTCATCATCCCTCCGCTTCATGGGGCACTGGTTCAAATGGACAACAGTTCACAGCTGTGGATATATTACCCTGATTCACTCTCTCTCCTGTGAGCTTGTCTACAGAGGGTATCAGGGGACCTCCATTGCATTAGTGCTGCCTACTAAAGCAAGGCAGTACTTACAGAAATGCATTTCAATTCTGAGTCCTGCTGACATGCTTTGGTTACTTTTGTCCACTTAATGAGAAAATAATCTAAGGCCCAGATGGTGTAAGTCAGCACAGAAGCAGTGAGCCTGAGGAGACTGTGCCAATTTACCTCAGTGAGGATCTGGCCCAAGGGATTCATAACAGACAGAGATGTCTAGTCAAGAAGAGGTTAGAGCAACTCAGAATATCTGCACTAATCCCTCACTTCAACAGTTCAGACAGCTTCTGCCAAACGATTGGAGCAGCTGGACATCTCTTTCAAATCCATATTTAATTCCTGCAAGCTGCATTGTAATGAAGAATCCTGCCCACAAAACAAATCAATAACTTGCACTGCTTAAAGTTCAAATTGTAATGAACAAGGAATATGCTGCTTTACCTTAGGAAGAGCTCAAATAATGAAATTTACAGAATGTCTAGGCTGAGAAGAACAAGAAATAATTATTTTAAAACATTTTCTCAGGTTATTGACTATAATGTAAACAAATTTATCACCAGTTATGACTCTTTTTTTTTTTTCAATTGAATACAGGGGTCAGTAGCAGAAAAAAAAATAACTGCAATCTGATAATAGAGAGAATTGTGCAGATCAAATGAGAAAATTATGAGTTATTGTCATTCATGATATTGCCATAAATAGAGAGATACTATGACTAATTCAAAGTATTTGAATCTGTATCAGATTATTATTAATGGTAATCTCTTCACTCAAGTTTTCTCTTTCACCACAAAAATACACAGATTTCAAATCAGTAAATAACCACAGCTATGGGTGGAAGATAGAGCTCATTTAAATTCTGATTGAATTTTGCTTCTTCACTTTCCTAATCTAAGCAGAAGAAAGCTCTCTTCAACATTGTTTGGTGCTAAAAATTTAATCAAATATAGCTGAGATATACCTGAGTACAGGGAATGAAATATAGCATCATGTAGTTCTCTTGATTTTGTTGGCACTATTTAAATCGTTATGACAATACATTACATTATTGAGTGGGACACAGTCCACATATACATCGTGTCTTGGATTATACTTATATGTACCAGTCTTAAGAATGTAATTTGTAGTCTCTCGAGTTGAATTTTCACTTTAAAAAAGGCATTGTAAAGGCATGCCCCATAGGATTTTGTCTACAGCCTTGATAAAAAGCAGTCTGAAACCCTCAGGTTTCACAAGACTAGATAAAAGACGCCTGGGTTGCATCAACAAGAGCATCACCAGCAGAGATAAAGAAGTCATTATCCCACTCTATTCAGCACTGGTCAGACCACACCTTGAGTGCGTTGAACTGCATTCAGCTTTGGTTCCTACTATACAAAAAAGATGTGGACAGGCTGGAAAACTTCCAGAGAAGGGTCATGAGGATGATCAGAGGACTGGAAGACCTGTCATATGAAGAAAGGCTGAGAAAACTGGGTTTGTTCAGCCTTGAGAAGAGAAGGCTTAGGGGAGACCTTATTACCATGTATCAGTACTTAAAAGGTGGCTACCAAGAAGATGTAGACTCCCTTTTTACAAGGAGTCACATGGAAAAGACAAGGGGTAATGGGAACAAGTTACTCCTGGGGAGACTCTGATTGGACTCCAGAAAAAAAATTTTCACCCTGAGAACAATTAGATGTTGGAATAATCTCCCAAGGGAAGTGGTGGATTCCCATACACTGGAGTTCTAAGACTCAGCTTGACAGGGTGCTGGGCCATGCCATTTAAAATATATACATATATATAACCTTGAAAGGTTAGACTACATGATCCTTGAGGTTCCTTCCAAGTTGGTATTCTATGATTCTATGGTTTAGAATATAGATATTTCTAATTATCTTTTTTTTTTTCTAGCACTGAATTCAACGTTCCATGAAATGGAATTCTGATCTTTACTAATGTGTCACATTTTAAAATTAATGTCTACACATTTTTTTAATTCCCCTTGCTAGTCCAAATGGGAATAAGAAATTTGGCCCCTTAACCACAGAGATGTAAGCTTCCATATGCTCACCTGAGACCATAAAACACATTCTGGCTCATTTTATGAATGGATCAGGCACTAAAATCCCAAATGGCCTAACAGCCCGGAGATGAGATAAGAATCTCACTTTCTCTCATTGACACTTTTAAAGCTTGAATGTGGTATCGCTCCTCTTAAAAACAAAACAGAAGTAGCTAATCTCTAGAAATAAACATGGAAAAATAGTTTTTTTCAGAGAAAGAGGCTGTTTCTCAATCAGATGTAACTACATTGGTACTTTCTGCAATTAAACAACTGTAATTTTTGAAACCCCGCTAGTAAATAAACTGAAGGTGCTGTCTGATTAGAAAAAACTCATAGTAAAAAATACAATATATACGGTACACATAGCTTATGTAGAGTACACATTACATTAAAATGTGCCTGCTTTTGTCTTTCAGAACTTGTATTTGTCTGCTATATGAGGGATTTCTCAAACTGCCAGATTTGGTATGGTTTTAAAAGGTAAAACTGCCTAACCATCAGGGAACGAGAAGCCAGATTACCTGCTTGACACAGCTTCAAGGACGATATGCATGCTCTGTTTCAAATTAAACTTTAAAAGAATTCCATAATCAAACAAACAGAACATAAGAGGTATCCAAGGACAGCACAATAAAAAGCTGTTTCTCAGGGGCAGAGAGAAAGAAAGGAATGGGAAATAAAATAGTCAACCCTCAGGGGCAAAAGAATGCAAACTGAGAAAGGAAGGGAAAAGCAAGGAATCCAACAGTATTAGAACAAGGTAAAGTAGAGTGGGGGGGAGGGGTTTAATTAATTGCATAAGCAAAAATCTTACACACCTCCTGCCCCAGGCTGATCAACCAGCTGTCCCTCTAAAGACTTCCTTTGCAATTTGGAAAATTCTTGCATGAGAAATTGCAGATCCTACTTTGAACAAATCAAAACAATCTATACATATATATTTATAGGCAGATTTCCATAGTTTTGTTGCTATAAAAGCCTTTTTACTGAGACCACAACAATTCTTATTTTATTTATTCAGCCTGGATATGCAATTAACAGGAGTTCAGACCCTAGTCCTACTTTGTACAGTAACACTAATTTCACAGGATGCAAACACCATTGCTATATTAATATCAAGTTGATGGATTGTGTTTTCTAATCAATAGGAGCATAATGTTGAAAGCCTAATCTTCCAGATTTTGAGGGGAGATATGAAGCTGATAATGGAAGACAGGAACTACAATATATGCTATAATAAGGGGAACAGGACAAGGAGTTGGCAAATAGCATAGCACAACAGAAAAGGAAGGAGTACTGGACAGGAATAAGATAATTCTTCATATTATCTCTGGCCTAGTCCTGTTGCCTGAATGCACACTGATGCATTAGGCATTTGGAGCACATCTGCCACTTTAATGTCCTCCAGAAGGAATTTAGTCTGTATACTCCAAATATATCTGCAGTGCAAACAAACTATATTAAGACAAGATTCATGGAAGAGTGTCCTGAAAAGTGCTTTCTTAATCCAAACTAAAACATTAGCATGGAAAGCAGAGACAGAGCACAGAATGAGCAAAAGGGCTCAGGGAAATGAGGATGGTGGGAGAAATGGGACAGAGCTGAGCACCACCTGAGCCAAGTCTTCTGCTGACCTCTGAGTGACCAGTGCAGCAACCCAGTAACTACAAATTATGCAGCTATCCCATCTCCGGTGACTGTTCAAACCATTAGGAAACAGTCCATTTCTGTTAGCATGAGTGGGAAAGATCTGTGCTGTGTCTCTAGAGGATCCAGTTTTGGCAGGTAAGGTCAATTCCCTGTGAGAGAATTTTGGGGAAAAAAAAAGTCCAGAAACCACCATCACAGCAACTGCATCCAAAAACTCTTTGTATGCTAGTTGAGGTCATCAAAATCCAATTTGGACGAGTGCTGAGTATTCTCAGTGCACATCTGAGGTCAGTGGTAGCATGGCTAAACATGTTAGTCTTTCAAAACTAAGCATCTCTGTCAAATCAGATGAAACAAAACCAAGAGTCTGAAAACTGCCCCTTCAAAGGGAGGATGTGTGGGTGGGGGTCAGGTGTCTTTGATACAGGCCAGATACAGCACAGGAATGTGCAATATCCTGCTTCCTTCAACACCAGAAATATCAAAGAGCTGGAGATTGTCTCCCTGCTCACAGCTCCCAATCTTCCAGCCAACAAGCTCTCCACTGAGGGGATCTCTCTTAGGGAACTGCTCCAAGTACCTGACTGTGCCTGGCCATCTGTGTGTCTGCTTAGTTTTGGGGTTTATTTTTTTCTTTGGGTTTTGTGTTTTGGGGTTGGTTGGCTTTTTTGCTGTTGTTATTTTCTCTCTTTGACTCCATAATTCCACCACTCAAATAGCCCTGCACCTTAGTCCACACTGTGGAAATTCCTGAAAGGCCTTTGGCATATCTTTATTTTGGAAACCAGTGTCATGCCATAAAGCAACTTAAGTTTTTTTTACTCAAGGAGGTATTTATACTTTCTCATTTCCGTGCACCTAGGTCTTGATGCTGATGAGGGTGGGGATGTAGAGGACATTCAGCAAGCATTTGCACAGACTTCTCCCATGTCATGGCCCATAAACCCAGGCTGCAGGTTATTAAGGAAGCACCACTGTTCTCCCAGACTCCCGTGAGCTGCCTCTGCAATCGACATGGAACTTTCTGATACACTCTAACTGCATTCAAAGCAGTCACCCAGAGTGCCTGGATATATGTGCACAGATACACAAACACATATAGTCTTAAGCATTCTGTGACTTAATATTCTATGTGCAAAACAGCAGTCATATATCTGTCGCCCAAAAGGTCATGGGACTGTAATTTAAAAAAATATTTGGGAAGTACACAGAAATATTATTAGCAGCAGAGCCCACACACAAATTAATAATTATTTACTCAGAATAGGGTTGGTTCTGAAGGTATAGCAAACAAAGGACACCGAACAGAAAACGCTAGTGATAAAGGAGAAAAAATATGGCCATTTCCTCACCATCTTGTGCACTGAGGCAGAAATCAGATGGGGAAAATATTAAGTAATTATTAATTCAAAATTATGCCATATTTTATATATGCAGGGATCAAGTCTGGACCAAATAGAGGCTCTGTTCTTAATTTTTTTTACTTACAAGTTATTTTTATTTTGAAAATATGGCTTTACATGAAATACCAATAATACTTATAAAATATGTTTTGAAAATTCAATTAATTACTAATTGGGTATGATGTATTTCACACAGGCTGTCAACAAGTAGTCCAAAACTTGCAGACACCCTTTTGCAGAAAAGCCCCACAAGTGCCAGATAATCATATTCCATTTTCATGCAATCCTTTATTTGCATATTTAACACTGAACACAGCCAACCATTTGATAATCTCAAGAACAACAGAAGAGCTCAATGAAGCCTAGAAACAGAAAAAAAAAGTCAGTGTCTGAGGGAAAAACTAGGGCAAAATACCGGGTTAGGGGGATACAAAGCAAGAAAGCAAAACAGAAAGTCAATTATTTTCCATTCCTCTTTGCCAGTTTCATGCTAACTCTAATGAGAACAGCAGCTAAGTAGCCCTGCCAACCATCCACGTTGGAAATGGATATGATGACAAGGAATGTAAGGAATCAAGCACTGCTGCTGCTGTTACATCTGTTTTTAAAAGTGACATCAGCCTCCCTTCAGAGCTAACTAACCAAGCAATTTTTGCAACTGCTAACAGAATATACTTTCTATAAGTGAACTCCAAGTGGAGGGAAGAATCAGATCCAAATCCATCCAGTTTAACAGCCTGATTGCTATTATTTGATAACATCAGCTTTCATTGTCTGTACTTTTTGATAGAGTTTGCTTTTTCGTAAATTAATTGCAGCCCATTAAAAAGGGTAGAAAACAATTTTGAGTACAGTCTCATTATATCCCAAAAACATTAAAAGATTAAATATTTTCTGTCTTTATAAAATATATCAAAAAATTAAAAATAATGAGGGTAAAAAGCAGAAAAATAATGCCTGCAAGTGGGAGTTCCCAGCTCACTATGCCTGTCACTAGTAGTGTGTTATGCCATAACAAAGAAATCAGCAAACTGGAAATTCCTCCTGCAGTGCACAAATGAAGCCAGAAATGACTGTCACTGCTGCTTGTGCAACCATCAACATCTATGTGATACTTCACAAGCTGGGTGTTTGGTAGCCCTGGACTAAAAAGCCCGAGAAGCATATTCTGAGGATTCACCAGCATGCTGGTTTCACTTCCATTCTGATGAGGACCTTGTTAAAAGAATTTTTTTTTATCCACTGAAGGACCTGAGATAGCCAAGGGGGGAAATTATAATTTCTTTGAAGTTCCAGACAGAAAAAGACTGAACGCCACTCACTGCTTGAGTGCAAAAGAGAGTAAGGAAATTACCATTTTTGTTATCCTTTTCTTCCTCACCAGTTGTCCATGTTTTACCCAGTACTTTTGAAAGGCAAAATGCTGCCTTTCTGGACAACAATTCTACAACATCCTAATCTGTACATTTCTGTGAACAACCATTACTGATATAACTGCAAAATACCACAGTCTCTTCTTATGATGTAATTAGGCATCAGGAATGATTAGCTAATTATTAAGCAAAATGTATTGCCTTCCAGCATGGCTGTTGTAAGTAAAATCATTCAGCCCTCATTTTACCTGATCCTATAAAATGCAACAGCAAGCTGAATGTTTTGTACGGACTGGACAAAAGATTAAACACAAAATTTAGACTATTGACCAGAAACTTGTATTGCAATGATAGCCATTGTATGAATTAGTGTGAGGTCATAATCCACATGAAAAATTTCAAAGACTTTTTTCTGGACCTAATTAGAATGTAGACAGATTTCATCAGCTGACAATATTTCTACCCAAATGAATCTCAAACAGAACCAAAGGAATGGCTGCTTGTGGGAAAGAAATAGAGAGACCATGACTTTTTGTAAGCAACTCACAGGTTGTGTCTTAAATAACAACAGAAGAAACTACACTGGAACAAACTAACAATATAACCAGTAAGAATTGATCAGGATTAAGATCATATTCACTGCAAAATGACAAAGGAACTCAAGCAAACAGAAAAGGAAAAAAAAAAAAAAAGTAGTTTCTGATCTCTTTTATTAGCCCTCCCAGCTGAGAACAGAGAGGTAGTAAGCGGGATGTCAGTTTTTCAAAGAAATTTCACAAGAGAACCACAGGTTTCTAACTCTGGCCATATGTGTGCTGAGAAAATGAATAGAAACTCTAATAAAGACCAGAATTAGTGGACATGTGGATAAAAATTATGTATTTGAGGAAAAAAAAAAAAAAAAACCACAGGAGTTTTGACATGGTCCTGACTCGCAAATGTGTGGGAGTTCTTCACAGGGTCAATAAGGATATCCAGATGATATAAACTACCTGTCTTTCCAAAAGTGGGTTTTTTTAAAAGTCCCCCTCTGGTACCTTTTCAGGAAACTAATTAGTCATGGCATTGCATAGCAAATACTTGGTTAAAAGTCAGGAAACAGAGAGCAGGGTGAAAACAGAACAGAACAAGATCATCAGGATCCAGAAAAATCTGTGTCAGGAGCATGTGCTGCTCAGTACAGTACAGTGATGATCAACCTGAAAAGGACATGAGCAGCAAGTTGAGAACATCTGCTGATAATATGAATGTATATTGAGTAAGAACAGGAGGAAGTGGTGGTGAAAGACTGCAAAAAGGCAGATGCAATTCAGTAGATAATAATGTAAAGAAATAGGATTGTTCTTCCCCATCTGTAACTTCATATACAAAATCATGGGCTCTGAGCTGACCGCTAGCACCCAAGAAAAAGACCATGAGGGCTGCAACAGATGAAGCATTAAAAATTATTAGGAATGAAATTTATAACAAAACAGAATATCTTCATGCCACCATAAAGAATCAGGGTTCCCTACATATTAATCTCTGTAATTCTGTCTCCCCGTTTATTAACTGGAATAAATGCAGGGAAGTATAATTACAAGTGTGAAACAGCTTCAACAGAGGTGATGACTAAGTGGAGGAAGACTCATCTGGCTCAGAGGGAATTCTGAGGAATTAAGATAAGGGTCTCAAAAACCACAGGCAGCAGGGACAAGGTACCTAGAGATCAATCAGTCATCTTCTCTTTTAACTAAAGAACTAAATGTCATTGAAAAGCCTTGAAGGACCAGGCTTCAAAACAGATGTAGTGCCTCACTCAAGTGTTCTTAACTACTGGAATTCCTTGACAGAGTAATCTGTGGACCCAAAGTTTACCTGGTTTGAAAATAATATTATTTAAGTTCATGCAAGGGAAAACCCTCAAGAATTACTATCTGTCCAGAAACCACATCTAGCTCATATCTTTTCCTGGATATTCAAGAAGAGTCCCTTCCTCCTACCTCTGTCAGCCAACCTAGAAGTTGGTAGTAGACAGATTTATCTGAGACATCTCTCCAGAGACCAGCACCAGCCAAAAAAATGTCTTTGGTGAGCAGAAGGAGCATGGAGATTTTGATATATATAATGCTCTAGGACTGGGGCAACGATATGAGAAATCTGGATTTATGGTAAAATAAATTGAAAAAAAATAATTAACTCTGGGTATACTAAAAATTTCTGTGAGGTCAAAGGGAGACCAGACAAGTCCCTGGAGAGGTATCACTATATGCTTGTCCTGTGTTTATATTCTTAGCAGTAGAAAGCTATTACTGGCAATAGCAAACTGAGCTAGTCAACTTCGGTCTGACCTGCTACCAGTATTTTATTTGATCTGACCTCTGTTTTTATGGCATCATGCAAACAGGCAGTGTCAGAGCTTAAAGCACATCCCCCTGCTCCGGGGGATTTGGCTACCTGGGCTCAGGGCCTGCTTAGAGAGAGTGCAGATGATGACTGAAAGCTGCTGAGAAGAAAACTAGAAGCCTCAGCAGACTGCCCCTTCTTCCTTTGGGAGTTGCAAAAGCAACAGCTAAAAAGCTGTGACTGCCACCTTTGACCTCTGCCTGAGCTATGTTGCAGTTGTGTTTTAGCCATGCCCACACCCAGACATGTACCCATTGATGGGGACTCCTGACTCTGACCCACAGAATGACTGCCCCAGGAACCTTTGAACCTGTCTTGTCAACATGACTTGATCAGTAGACCCCAGCTGTCCTTTGTCCTTGGCCTCAGCCCTGCTTATTAGGGTCATGGGACTGCAACCAGCCAGGGATGGCACAGCTATGACAACCTGTGGGCACCTACCCTGGCTGGGTGCAGTCATGCACCTACCAAACCCTTCCCATACCCCATGGCCCATACTGTACCCTGACACAGAGCAGCAGTGCAAAAGTTTGATCAGTATCTTCTATTAATATCCACCCTGGATCAGAAAAATACATTAATACAACATGAGGAATCTGAATATCCAGGATGCCTGCAACAGCATCTTTTGTCTTTAAAAGGAAAAGTATCTCCTAGCACATTGTCATTCAGAATTCAGAAGAGCTTCTTTTATAGAGAGATTTCTACTGCAAAATACTGTTGATTGCATAATACGCTTCCTTTTGGAATTGGCAGATAAAATATATGAAGCCCTTTTTCACAGGAGACTTCTGTCCAAAGTTAGTATACAGGAAAAGTGGAAAAGAAGGCTAAATACAAGCTGTTCTCTTCTTCACTGTGCTTTTAGAACAATGTTCCCCATCCCTGTCTCTGCAAGAAGCACTGTGAGAAATAACTCAAACTGTCTGCTCTAGTAGGAAGGCAAAATTGCAAAGCTCTGGCTCTGAACACAAGTGTAAAAGTACATTGAAAGCCAAGAAAAAGAGGGGGGGAAAAAAACCCCTCAACTGACATTTCCTTTGCTGTTAGATATTCCCTTAAATAATATATTGCATTAAATTTTAAAGTACTACAGGTTTCAAAATGTTTTATCCTTCATTCCGGTTTGTATACCTGCAGAGTTCATTTATTTGATTCTTTCCATAGTCATGAAGATTAAAAATTTTCCTTTTTAGTTTTAACATGGGAATCTTAATTCTTTTAGTCAGCTGATTCCAGGAACTGAGCTTTTACAAGTAGAACATTAAACATTGAAAAATTAGCAAGAAAGCTCTAAGAGCTGGCAATCGTTACCACTGCCAGGACTTTTCCTTTTAGCTTTTAAAGTTCTACAGTTTTCAATCAACACAATTCAATGATGGAAACAGTAGAAGTCCTCTGATACTGCCTATCAAAACTTCTCTTAAAACTAGAAATCCCGTAAAATTAGTCAAAACAGCAAAGAGATCAATAGCATTTCTGCAGGACACCAGTTACATGTGCCTGACCAGACACTCCACCTTTCTTACTTTCCCCATCCATTTTGCTTATTCACTTAATTATATGTTACCATGCATAATGAATATTGTTTTGTTTACAATGTAATGATATTTCTGATGGTCTAGAGTGACAGCCTCACTGATGTTCTGCTGAAGTTATTGTAAATTTTGCTGATGACCTATTGACTTCAGTGTCTGAAAAAATGAAGGGTTTTTCTGCCTCAGTAAAACTTGTTAGCATTGAGTAGATGAGCCTAGAATTCAAGCAGATTTTTCCTTTACAACCACTTTAAAATATGAATTTTGTTAAGTCACATATGCATATATTATAAAAATTAAAATAGAACAGTGTCAGTTTCCACTTCACTAATTTTTTTTTTTTTTTTTTTTTTTTTTTGGTGTATTCAAGAATTAAAAAAAGGTGACTATTAGGAAAAAGAATTGGAGAAAATTCAGGATAAGCTTAATTTTAATATCGGGCATTTACATTCAAATGAATTTTACTTGAATTCTATCAAAACCAGAATGAGATATCAGGTAAGGCTTTCTGAAATAAATGTATGCATGTAAGTATGATAGATTACACAAAAGGAAAACCTAAGGTTTCTATCAGTAGACCTCACTCTCCCTCAGACATTATTACAGACCAGAAGTGAGACATGTCTGGGCTCAGGAAAAGCCGCTGCTGATAACCCAGATGAGGAACACAGATTTCTTTCCATCTACATTTAAATGTGAGTTAACCTGTATTAGCAAATTTCTGGGGAAGGTAGGCATTCTGTCTTATGTTACTAGGTGATATTTGGAACTTTCCTTCACCCTGCCTCTTGAGTTGCAAAAGAAAGATAGGCTTAGAGTCTTGTGAGCATACCTGTGAAAGATATTTAGCAACTAAGCTTACCTTGTCATCTCCCCACAAGAAGAAATTCAGATACCTGACTTCCCATTTACAATGGCATAACCTAAACATTATGCCCTCCAATAGTCTCTCTGCTAAAATCATATTAACAAGGCTGAAAGTTTCTTTCCAAAGAAGCCCTACAGCATTTTGGCTGATTTACATAGGTGCTGATTTCTTCACATGTAACAGAAATACCATAGTAATCAATCCACTAAGGGAGAAAAATTAAATATTCCCCCAACTACTCAACTTCTGAAGGATTCCAGAAGTTTCTGAATTTAATTACTGACAAGTTTAGATATGTTGGGAGATTCCAGGGCTGGTTTTACACACTTTCCCTTGAACCTCCCTTGTCAAACTTTCTCACAGCTTTTCATAAATGAAGACTCTGATTGTTTAGATTAAATTGGAACATTGTGTTTATGTCCATATAGTGTAATACTAAACATAAACAAAGTCACATGAAAATGCTTGGTATGAGAAAAGAAGACAGATCTCCAATGTAGCTGTTTTCTCACAGATCACATAATTTCTCTTAAAATTCAGGAAAATTATTGCTATTTAAATCTAAACAAATTACTGCAATGTAAAAGAACATACAGATTTATTCTCAATAAGGCAAATGAGTTCTAATTCTCTCCACTGAGTAGTCAGACAACTTATTGGGGTACAAATAGGCTGAAAGCTAGCCTGAAAGTCTTGGGTCCCTACTTGGGCTTGGCTGAACACAGCAAAGCATGAAACAAACTTACACAAAGTTAGCTATATCAGTTCCTGCATTTTCCACTCCTTCACCCGGGGAATGTTTGTGTGTACAAAGGATCTTTGAATTTGAAATCAGAGTTCCCAATTATATGAAGTTGGTGGACAGGCTGTTTCCCTTGTAGTTGCAACCTTTCTCAGCAGCTCCTGGCTTTTGAGCACTGTAGCCTGAAGTCAAACAAATTGTTCAAAGACAGTGAAACTGCACATTCATAATCTGCTACAAAGGTCACATGCTCAGGATGTAGACATCCAAGAAAAGGGCTCAGGGTTGGAAGAAAAGTTCTTGAAAGTATTTTGCCTTTAAATCCATGTCAGAATAGTCTCATCAGAGCCATTTATCTTTTTTTTTTTTTTTCTGTTATTAAAAAATACTTTTTAATGAAACACCTGAAGTTTCATAATATTAAAATGTAAGATTATTCTTATCTTTTATGTCTTCTTATTCTTACCTATTTCACACACATATCTGAACATCTCTCAACTCTTCCCAGTGTCTTTATAGAATATTCATATTTTTTTTTCTTTTCCTTGTATTTAGGTAAAAATGCAGATAGTCAGCTGCAAAAAATCCAAGAATTACTTCCCGATCCCTCCTCCATCAGTCCTTCCATTCTTACTACAACTGTGTGCACACACGACTGGTAATGACATTTGTGATCACACTTTGGTATCATATTTTATAATCTGAAACTCCAAGAAGTTACAATGATACTCAGGAAAGCCAAGCATTTACCTTCGCTACTTGTTAACTTGCCCTGATTGATTAATAAATTGTCAGCAATCACATTATTACCTGAGAGATGCTGAATAGGAATAAGTATAAACATTTATGTAGCTTAAGTATAGGAAGATTTATAGGTGCTAGCTTTTGCTAATGCTTATAGTGACAACTTCATTGTAATGGACAAGAGGTCTAAATGAACATCTTTCAATGTCACTTAAAAGGGACTGAACCAAGCTTTAATTAAACAGGAATTTTCAACTTTGAAGAACCAATGAAGCATGCAGACACACACGCCAAAATAAAAAAAACCCCACATGACTATTTTGGGATATTTTCACAAGATGCTTGACATACCTCCTATGAGGTTATTAAAAGGAAGCCATCAAGAAGTTAACACAAAAGGATTTTTTTGTTGTTGCAAGATTAAAACTTGAATTCTTTGCACTACCTACATTCCCCTTAAGTCATGAAAACTTGTAAGTAATTGCTGTACCTTTGAAGACCTATATTTTTAGCCTATGACACTGTTGTTTTACCCTTGATCCACAAATAAGCCCCACAAATCTATTTGGATGCACTGGAAACTTGCTCATGCACATGTAAGCTTGTTTGGGATTTAAAAAGCAGTGAAAAATTAAGTGACAATGATGAAACTTCAGCAGAGTTTATAAACTGGTATTTGGGAATGTACATGCAATGTAGAGGCAGTCCTGTACTATTATATGAAACAAAGGCAAAGAGCTATCAGTATGTACTTCCCCATATAAAAATGCCTCGTCTGACAGCCTTGATTAAGGATGAAACTTGTGTAAAAACACAATATTTAGAAAATAACATGCAACAAAGAACTACTCTGCAGAGCAGCTACTTTCAAGAGCTAACTTTAGATGCAGAAGGCAAATCTTTCACCTAGAGCTTACATTGTACTCAAACTCATTCTCTGTTGACTAGAAATTAAGATTTTTAGGTTCCAGCTTTTTTGGGAAGCTGAACTGCCTTCAACATGAAGACCTGAGCAGAAGAGTAGAATTGAATTTCATGTAAACCCTTCATTTCACCAGTTACTGCTAGTTAGCTGAGTCCTCAGGTACATCCTAAGATAATATGCTTAATATTTTTATACCGTTAAAATTAAAGCAGAATATTGGCATGACCTCTCTTCACTGTGCTGTGCTGATGAGGCAAAAAAAGTAGCAGCTTCTCCCCAGAGACCCTCATCATATAGGTTTCTTGGCTAGGCTTGAGGCTACCTGATGCCCTATTAAGAAAGGGACATTAAACAGGGGTATCATCATGAGGACAGAGCCAGACCAGCAGATGAAGTATCTTAGTTTGAAACACATTAATTTTGTATAGAGGAAATGTGAAATTCAGGGAAGCAGAACTGATGCAGGTCACTGAGGTAAAAGGGGACAAATACTAAAGGAGAAACCCCCAAACTGTTAAAGTTAAAAACAGGGGGATAGGAGGGGTAAAACACTACAGAGATGGAAAAAGGCACAAATGAAGGAGTTAACAAAAGGATCGGATGTATGGAACTGGGAAAGTATTTCCTACCGGGGAGTGGAGGCTATCATTCTAATTCAGAGAAACGTGGTTATGCTCTCTTTTCCCTTTTTTCAACTCAGCAATAAAAAGCACTGGTCATTTGCATTGTACTTGTATGTAAACAGAGAAAACCCAAATGAAAAACAAGGGAAACAGCAAGTATGTGCAATAGAGGGAATCCAAATTACCATGGCTAGGTGGTTCAGCATATATAGGAAAGAATGAGTAAGGTAGAATTTTTTCCTTAAACAAAAGAGTTTGGAACTCATCATGATGCCAGTTTTTAAGTTATAACTAGGAGACCTTATCCTAGTATTATAACTTACAGTCAGCAGTGATTTTCTTTAGAAGGAGGGAGAACCTGACAAAAACTGAGCAGAATCCAGCCTAAAAATTGTCGCAGTGGGATTTTTATTCTTAAATCTCTATACTCAAGGGTACAGCAATATATGAAAATAATAAAGGTGTTGGATGAAAGTGAGGTGGAACTTGTCAGTAGGCACGTACTACGGGAAATATCAGCTAAAGAAATGGGAATGGGTGTTTGCAAAGACTACAGAAAGAGGTGTTTGTACACACATCAACAAAAGGCTTCCTAGTGCAAAACAAAAGCAAGAAATAGAGACAGGAAGGAAATTACAGGGACCAGCTTGAGTAAGAGCCAAAACGTAGTTTCAGATCTGTGTAAATGTCAAGGTAGAGGACACAAAAGGGGAAGAGCTGACATGTAGCTTAATTATCCAATCAAACAAAATAATGTAAGAAAGGAAAAACAAAGGAGAAAGGGGCAAGTACTTCGAACAAGAGTGTTACTACCAAAAGATGTACTTTCCACCTGTAAAAATAAAACCCAGAGTCCTAGTAGTGATGGTAGGTATGAATAACAAACTGCAAACATTAGCTGAAAAGGAAAAGTGTAATACAATAATTTAGAGTAAAAAGTGGTCAGGTGGAAAACACACGCACAGATGAAAAATTAGTAATCTCTTCGTCCTGCAGATTCCAAATGTAAATGGATGACGAAAATATTAGAACAGAGAAGGAGGAAGAGACACAGAAAATATTCTTTCTGTCATTTTTACAGGGTAACGAAGGCTGAGGGATATTAAATGACTGCCAAAGGCAGCAATTAATGCAGGCAGGACCATTCTTTTTAAAGGAACATAAATGGTATTAGAAGGAAGCAGACTATGTGAAGATTCTCAGGTGTGCAGCAGATTCATGAATTTCCTGGCTTCCTTTTTATCAGTGCTTACACAGCGCTATTTTAAAGCTTTCCTGGCTAACTCATCCAGTCCTGCAACTCTTTTGCATATGGAATGTCAGATACCAGAAAAAAAAAACAAGAAACAACAAACCAAAAAACTATCCTCAAAAATTATAACACTATCTCTCATGAGAAACTTGTTTTGTTTCCATGATCACAATAATGAAGCATTACTGCAAGGTGAGAGGATAACACAATAACTGCAAAGTGAACATTTATCATCTGACTGTGGTGGTTATGGTGCTGCCCTCAACAATAAACAAGACACATAAAAACAGCCACTTCCACAGAATCAGACTATGAATGTTGTACAGAAACATCATCCAGAGCAATTCTTGTGGAGTGCTTGTGTGGGCATGCTATGCTCAATGTATCTTTCTGATTCTGTATCTTTGTCCAATTTATAGGTATTGGCATGGTGGAGCAAAATCTAAGCATGGATAAGAAAGGTTAAAGAAGAAGTACTAGAATTAAAATAAAATTTAAAATGGAGGCAGAAGACCTCTTGTAACACATCTGTCTTTTAGACTTTATTTCAGTGCTCAGCTTTCAACCCCAGCCAGAAGGTAAAGCACACTGAAAAATCCTTTTCAGGCTCATTCATGCCATAATCAGAAAATATCTTCATGAAGAATATAAGGCCAATTTATGTTGCTTGCCAGTAATCATGGCTGATATCAGAACCATACTATACCACTTGTTTTGAAGTCTAACCAATTTAAGATTAATTGACAACTCTTTGGACTAAGCAGGAATGTGAGGCCACTGACTCAGTATGAGTAAGGTTTCATCCTTCTTACATTGGAATATGTATGGTATAGCATTTTTTTCCTAATTCTCATTTCACTAGGTGATCCTAATAGTTTCCTTGTGGTGATCCACAGGGTGATCCACTAGGTTTCAAAATGGTAAAGAAAGGTTAAGAAAGGAAGACAGTTTTCACACTTTCAGAACTGATGGAAGTTGCCAACCTAAGGTGCACAATTGGACAATCAACCCATCTGAACAAAATTAGGAGCTCTTTCTGACAGCTGGAAGAAAGTACATCAATAAGCTGAAATATGTCCTTTTCAAAATGTTTGGGACTTCACTTTTCAAAATTAAATAAACCCTACGTTTCCTTGAATAGGGATCCACATATATACTCTTTTCTTTACAACTGTAGGCATATAAAATGCCCAAGAACTATAAACCCACTAGACAATTACATCAAGTTTTGAGGCTTCCAAGAAAAAAATAATGACAATAATATTCTTAAGTGTTTTCTTTTTTTTTTTTTTTTCTCCCTGAAATTACTACGGGTAGAGGTTTGGGCCTTTTTAACCTAAAAAACCCTTTAGCTTTTGAAAGATGCTGTGCTTGTATGTCCACTTTTGAAAATTCAGACTGAGACCTGTGAAGAGGACTGTATAGACTGCTACCTTCAGTTTGGAAAGAATAAGAGGGAGTTAAAAGAAATTGTTCCTAAAATCCTTTTGAGAAGCTCAGATGGCATGTGGGCATGTTCACGAGGTTGGTTGCTTATACATATTTCCTCGCTGAAGAAATCAGATGGAGTCTCACCATAGGTTTCCTAGCATGATGCATTTCTGTGTTTTGAGAAGGCTGACTCTGGCACCCCCGGAATGGCTGCAGTGCAGACATAAACCATGCCACAGAAGGGACCAGGTCTGGCCATTTTTAAAGCAAAAGTTAAAAGGATGCAATCCTTTCCTAGAAAAAGGAGTACAAGCTCTGGTGTCAATTAGTGTGAAGAATAATCAACCTTAAAAGCCTAGAAGTGAGTTATAGAAACACTGACTGCCAGGTGTCATTACAGGCGGAAGGAACCATATGTGATGGAAAAGAAGAGTTTAATTTTCTTCTGCCTTTTTCTTCAGGTACCAGCAGGTGATACTAGAATATGATGTGGTGGCTTTCTACACTTGCTTTTTTTTTTTTTTTTTTTTTTTTTTTCCAGGAAGAAA
>JANHGN010007337.1:13269-27333 GCA_024605025.1 Megaceryle maxima | reverse complement strand
GTTTTTTTTTTTTTTTTTTTAATTTATTTATTTTCATTAAGTACCTGATTGTTAAAGACAAATTTATAACTTGATGCCTTCGGGATTCCTTTGAAAGGATGCTTGGCCTTTGTTAGGAGGCATCTATGTGGACTGAAGTATTTCCATTTAAAAGTTGTGACTTTCAATTCTCAAAAATAATTCTCCACAGACGGTCAGGCTAATTAAAATACTTATTTAGTCCAAAGAAGGAATTTGAAATACATTTATGCAAGAAGCACCCAAATTATTGTTGCAATATTTCTGTTGTAGCATTTTAATACTCATGATCCCCACGCAGGGGAACAGGTTATGCAGTTGGGTATTTTATGAATTCAGCTAATGGATATGACATTTAATCTTCTGTATTGTATAATCATATATACATATATATAATCATGATATGGAATTAAAAACTCTGTACTTCATTTCTCAAGACACTACAAGACATCAAGCACCATGAGTTCATAAATAGTTGTAGTTCCTTACTAGAAAAAAGAAATGAGGAAAGAAACAAAGTAATACCATATTAAGCAGCATAAGTTTGCTGTGTGCATGATGATCAAGGACCCCATTTCTTATACACTTTAATGACTTCTAAAACCATCTTGGTTCATTACAGTTTCTGTGGGTTTAATACAAAGCAGGTATTTAAGTGCCTCTTCAAATGAATCCCTGATGAAGCCATCTGATTGCTGAAGACAGCCAAGAATTGTTAAGAATTTGTATTTTCTTAATGCTACAGAAATAATATCATAAAGATGCTTTGATAAAATTAATATTGTATGAGGTTTGCTAATATTGATTTGTCTTAGGTTGCTGTTTTTATTTCAGTACCTAATATTACCTATTGACAATTCCTATATTTTTTACAATGACAACTGATATACCCATCCATAGAATATTTTGTCCTGTCTCTCTAAGAACTCAGTCCTCATTTTAGGATCTGATACACCATTGAAGGGGAAGGGAAAGGACTGTTTCTGTTCATTGACTCTGAGGATAATTAGAATTCTATTCTTTTCTGTTCTGTTCTGTTCTAACCAACTGTTTCAATTTAGACCAGCCTCAAGAGAATCTGTTTGGTCCAATATATCAGCCTGATCTGAAAACCACCTATAGAATATAAAGCCATTTGTCTTTAACTCACTAAACAGGTATCAGCTAGCCTTCTTCAATCCTTCCCTTTTCTGTTCTCATTAAAAAAAAAAAAATACCAGAATACAGAAAATAATATGTTTTCATCTGTTAACTTGTGAAATGGGCACTATTTTATCCATTACAATGTGAATATATAATGTTCCACAAAAGAAAGTGACATTTAACCAAATTCTATACTGTTGTATCATGAGATTCAACACAACTTTCTACGGACTTCAGAAAGTAATGAATTTTTGTTGTTCGTGAATCATGAGAGTAAAGTTTTAATGACCATTTTTTAATTAGAGAATTAAGTTGGTGATGATGGCGAAATGATGGAAGCTCAGAACATCTACATGTGCAAAGTTAAAATACTACTAGATCAGAAAGAAATATCTTCAAAGCTAACAAGCTTACTCTGCAGGACAGCTTTGCACACAAATACTTAGCAATGCCAGGTAAATGCTTCAAAAGAAAACAAAGATGAAATTTATGGGCAGTAATTTTTCATACACTTTTTAAACTCAGAAAACCTCTTTTGTGTAATGTGTAAACCCTCTTGGACTCAATAATTGCATTGGAGCTTGTGTTTTCCTTTGGACTCCTGAATTTCTTTGGTAGCAAATGAAGGAAATGATCAAGCTATATTTAATTATTTCCTGTAGAACCCCAAGAACAACATTACAGACATTAGCAGTCGCAGTCTGCCATGATCTATATTGAGGTTATGCATAAATGATGTTAAGTATTCATGAAGGTATTTAACTAGTGAGAAAAAGGTGGGAAAAACTACATAAGATTATCCTCAATCCATCTTTGACCAACATTTGCATGAGGAAATGAAGGAGAAATGAAAGTAGAAGTGGAAAATATAAGTCCACCACTGCTAGAAAATTGTCCTATTTTCCAGATTCTATTTTCCAAGAGGCCATTTATCCCAAAAAAGTTGCATTAATAGCTGGTGTAGTTTCCAGGCTCTTTTATGCTTTCTAATATTTTCTCCATAAGCAGAAGTTTTATCATTTAAGATTGTTAAGAAACAATCTGGAAAGGCTCTATTGGAAGGAAGGGAAATGCACTGGGGTTATTTAATGCTGGCTCTCAGTAGAGCAATGAGAAGCATAATAGGAAAAATAAGAAAGCAAGAATTTTCTTGGAGTTTTTTGTACCTCTTGTCAAAGTCATGTCTAATGATCATAATTTTGAAAAAGTAAGTCTGTGGACCTATCAGAATAATTTTGGAATCTACACTTCAGTACAATAGATTCTACACCATGTAATCTGCTATGGTAAAATTATCTCACACATGTTCATAAACCCCTCCATTCTGTTTTTTCACCATTGACTATGACGTTAATGATTAGCACTTCTTCAGTAACTTTCATCTTTGGATCTCAAAGCATGTTATGAACATTACTGAATGTTCTCACTACTGTAACTTTTGCTAAAAATTATCTTCCATCAGTTGTTCTCATCTGTTAAATACAATCCCTTTCCATACATCAAAGCAGAAACACTTTTGAAGATACTATAAGTGAACAAGAAAAAAAAATATAAGGATTTTCAAATTAATTTTTCTTTAATGGTACCATCTGTATCTGCTCAGAGAAAAAACATGTTCACAATTTGTGGATTTCCAAAACTAATTTTTTTTTTTAATAGTTCGTCTAGTATTATGATAATTATTGTTTTAATTTTCTGTAGTTGTTGGATGATACTAGTGAACAGTTTCAAAAGATTTAGATGCTTTTTCCCCCTCAGAAAAGTGTTATGCTTAATTCAGAGATTCAAAGTAGTCACCTCTTTTTGCTTTGGGTTCATACAGACCTCAGATTCCTCCTGATTTCAACAGTCATGCAATCCTTCAGAGAGAAGACAAAGATACATATACACACAAAGATAACCATATGCAAAAAAAATAAAAATAGAGAACCTTTTACAGCCACTCATTTTCAGGAGAGGTTTCATAAGGGATTAAGTATATAAATAATTAGTAATCATGAATCTGATGAGATTTGGATACATGTCCTTTATTTTAATAAAATTATGTAACAGCATTTTCTATAAAATTCTACTTAGTGTTTGGTCTTTGCCTATTTTATTGAAACATATCTTCTGTACTTAAACATTCATTTGAGCAGTGACAAAGGATTTCCGATATGCAAGGTGCTCTGATGGCTAATGTATTAGGCTGAGTATTAGAGGAAATAAAAAGCACTGTAGTCATGTCTGAGGGAAAAAAATATAATGTCTATTAGACTTGTCTCAGAAAATATTTTATCTCATACTTAGTGAGTACAGGTTAAAGTTTATATTCAGTGTAAATGATACAAATAAGTTGAGCTCAGTGGGGTGGAACAGCCTTGCTGTGAGCAGAATTAGGTCTTGTGACTACTCTGCCTCATAAAAGATAAAATATACTATTCATAACACAGTGCTATTGGACATGGTTGACAATGTCCAAGTTATAAGAATTAAGATTAGGATCTCTAAAAGACCAAGGGCATCAAATTTTCAGTGTAAAATACATGGATGTATGTTAACAATTTCCTATATAGTTTTTCATGTAATAATTGTACGCATATGCTGATAACTTCTTTTCTTGCATATTTAATTACCTTATTCAGAATGAAAGAGATGCAGGCACACCTATCTGGCTTCTGACTTCTATTAATATGCCATTTCAGGATGACAGTATTTGCAAACACAGTTAACAGCCAATTAGAAAATACAATTATTTTCATGACTCCTGTTTGACAATGAAACATTGCAATGTTGAAAAGCCACTTATGGACACAGTGCTAAGATGATAATGGAAGCATGATACTAGGTGACTGAGGGTTACCTTGTTAATATTATCCAAGCACTGGAGTCAGTAAATAATGCAATGTACAACCCAAAATACCTGAAATTTCCAGGCTGTAAAACTGGGTAATATCAGCTTTGTGTTACATTGGCTGAAAACAGTTAATTTATGAGAATTCATCAAGCAAATTAGATACTTGCTTTAATAATTAATAACTTCTGTCTTACACTCTCTGTAATTCATTTGGATTTCATTAAATGCCCTTGTATAAATTTTAACTCAAAAACTATCACATCTTATTATATCTCCTGCTGAAATCATTATTTCCTCCTCTTCCCTCTGCTTTTTTGTTTCTTAATGATTTTATGTTACATTTAAAACAAATATTTTGAATTCAGTGTCTAAAACAAACTGACTTGGGACATTTTCATTGGTTTCCCATTTGGAAACAACAAATACTTGAATAAGACAATTTTTACTCAGGAAATTTTGAACTAAATACCTAGTTACAAGAATTAAACGTGAATTCACTCAATACTATTGCATACCAATTATATATACTAAACTTCACAGAATCACAGTATGGTTGAGGTTGGAAGGGACCTTGGGTGATCATCTGGTCCAATCCATGTTCTCAAGAACATTAACCTAGAACAGTGAAATTGTTCTCTGATATTCAAGCAAAATTTCCTGTGTTTCAATTTGTGCCCATAGCCTCTGTTTCTGTCACTGTGTACCACTGAAAAGTTCTTGGCTCCATTCTCTTCACACCTTCCCTTCGGGTATTCATATACTTGGATGAGATGCCCCTGAGTCTTCTCTAGGCTTCAATAGCCCCAGTTCTTTCAACATGTCCTTATAGGATAGATACTCCTTTCCCTTCATCATCTTCATGCACATTGGATGAAATCTCTAGTATGCCCATCTGTTTCTTCTGTAGGAGGGAGCTCAGAACTGGACAGTGCTCCAGATATGGCCTTCATCAGAGCTGAGTAGGGGGAAAGAAAGAGAGAAGCAAACAAAGAAGAAAAAGAACATTTGAAATTGTACATATATAACAAATTAAATGATCCACATCTTGTGTTTGGATGACCAGAAGAGCAAACAAAAACCTTTTCTTGAAAGAAAAGCTCTTCTGAGCAGGTAGCATAAAAAAAAAAATTAACGCCTGCTTGTGTCATTGGCTACATTTTCAATTCTTTTCATAGAATCATAGAATCACAGAGTGGTAGGGTTTGGAAGGGACCTCTGGAGATCGAGTCCAACCTCCCCTGCCAGAGCAGGATCACCCAGGGCATGCCACACAGGAAATATCCAGGCAAGTTTTGAAAGTCTCTAGAGACTCCACAACCTCTCTGGGCAGCCTGTTCTAGGGCTCCATCACATTCATAGTAAAAAAGTTTTTCCTGCTGTTGAGGTAAAACTGCCCATGTTTTTGACCATTTGTGACCATTTTTTGACCGGTTTGTGACCATTGCATTTCAAAAGAGGATTAAAATTTTCCAGACAGTTGAAAAGGGAACAATGTCAAGACATAGAAAAAAAAGAAGAGTTCTTTCATGGTCAATTCAAGTTAGAAAGCAGTAGTACTTCCAGAATCTTACACTCCCAAGACTTATTCTTTGAACTGTGTAAGAGTGTGAGATCACCAGTGTTTCTGCAGCAGTCTGTTATGCTTAAGCACATGACAGTTTTCAAATAGGGATTCTGATCAGGTATTAGAAAAAAAAAATATCCATAGTGAATGTAGTCAAATTTACAGAATCACAGAATTATTGAGGCTGTAAAAGACCTATGAGATCATCAAGTGCAGTTTACGTCCCAACACCACCACATCAGCTAGACCATGGCACTAAGTGCCACATCCAGCCTTTCCTTAAATACCTTCAGGGACAGTGATTCCACCTTCCTGGGCAGTGCATTCCAATGCCTGACTACGCTCTCTGTGAAGAAATGCTTCCTGATATCTAACCTAAACCTTCCCTGATGCAGTTTCAGTCCATTCCCTCTCATCCTGTCACTAGTTGCCTGGGAGAAGAGCCTAATCCTCGCCTGATTACAACTTCCCTTCAGGTAGTTGTAGAGAGTGATAATGTCCCCCCCTTCAGGCTAAACAACCCCAGCTCCCTCAGCCTCTCCTCATAAGACTTTCCCTCCAGTCCCTTACCCAGCCTGGTCGCTCTTCTCTGGACCTGCTCCAGCACCTCAATATTTCTTGAAGTGAGGGGCCCAGAGCTGCACACAGTACCTGAGGTGGTGCCTCACCAATGCCAAGCACAGGGGCAGAATTACATCCCTAGACCTGCTGGCCACACTATTCCTGATCCAGGCCAAGATGCCATTGACCTTCTGGGCCACCTGGGCACACTGCTGGCTCACGTTCAACTGGTTGTCAACCGGTAGTCCCAGTTCCCTCTCTGCCAGGCCACTCTCCAGCCACTCATCCCCCAGTCTATAGAGCTGCAGGGGGTTATTGTGGCCAAAGTGTAGGACCCTGCATTTGGTCTTGTTGAACTTCATACCATTGACCTCAGCCCAACATTTTCTGTTTAGAAATAGAAAGGCTGAGGAATCTCCACTGTTGAAGGTATTCAACACTCAACAAATCCCAGAGCAACCTCATCCAGACTGGTGTTAATTTGAGCAACAAGTTTAACCAGATGATCTCCAGAAGTCACACCCAGGCTATATTATTCCAAGATTCTATGTTTAACTAGCAACTATGTCAACATCTATGGACTTCTCAGTTCTTAAGTTGAAACATAATCCTTTAAATTAATTTTTATTTTTACACACTCAATTTTTTCATAAAATGGACCAGTTTTAAAGAATGTGTATGCTTTAGAATGGCTAAGTAATTGCAGTGTGAAAATTATTACAGCATTTTTGGTACTTCCCCTAATTATTACTTCTGGACTATATTCATATAAAATGACTCATATATTATTAATGTATCTCCTCTAATTGCATTCATACATAAGTAATTATAAATTTTAACTTTTATTCATTAAATTGAAAAGGTTGAGAGAATTGCTGACATTTAAAGAAGTTTCACGAGACTATTTTAGTAGCAGCTTAGGCAAAAAATATATATTAAAATTCTTCAAAAATTACTGGTTTTTAATTGTTATGTTTATTTCTCAAGATACCGTCAGCATAAAATATGTATAAAGCTTTCTTGTATTAAGAAATGTTCTCTTACAAAACTTTCTACTATATTGCTAGAATAGTTTTCTTTTTATGGCTAACAATTTTTATATTTTTGGCAATATTTTTTCCTACTGATTAATTACATACAATTTTAGAAATTGTACCCACAAAACAAGATGCTGAAATGGAAGGAAAAAGAAAAAAAAAATTATAGTCAAGGATAAAAATGAAGGAAGCATAGGACCATTATACTTCTCTAGCCTCTTCCATGCAGAGAAGGAAAATAATCTCAGCTAGAGCTGTAACTGAGAAAAGTATTTAATACAGAATTAGTTTCCTTCGGTTTTGTTCAAAGGTATAATAAAGAAGAAAACAGCTTCTTAATGCAGTAAATGTCTTCCTTTGTTAATGTCAGAGATGTTGATTAATCTTTCCAGCAAGGGCCCTTTCCTCTTATTTGACCATCTCTTTTTGCTGTTGCCATAGACTTCATGGTATGTAAAATGACATAACTTGGTGTCCCTTTACCTCTGACAGAAGCAGCTATAGCTGTCAAGAATCCATCATTTTGACTGTTTCTACCCTTTCCATCTTTCCTGTAGCTGATGCACACCACGAGGCTTCGGTTTCTTCTTCCAGGAAGGAGGATTTTAAAAAAAAAAAAAAAAAAAAAAAAGAGATGTGGAAACTGGATTATAGAATAAAACCTTGGAATACAAGTTTAATGAAAAGAAAGGAAACAGAAACCAAAAGGACCCCTTCCAGCAGTTGTCTTCCTTATTTCCTCTAGCTTTCCATTGTCCTATTCCAGCTCTCCTCCTGGAAATTTGAAAGCCTCTCTAACACATACACTGGCCCACTGTCCAAGTCACTTTTCTATGACATCCTTCCCTTTGTTAACATGCTTAGTGGATGCATTGCTCTAACGCTTTCAATTTATAGCCTGTGGAGCTTTCTCTGAGACAATGCCACCAAATCAAATTTTATTCCCTCCAAATTTTCTGATTCTCACTTACTTCTACTTTTCATAGACCTAAATCAGTAATCAACCTCTATTTCAATGTACACACCAGGATATGTTTAAATTTAAGAATACTAATACATAAGAATACAGAAACTGGTGCTTTAATATCTGCTAGCCTCCTTTGCAGAACATCAGTCTAAGACTGAAGTTTTGTCAGGGAAAAACTCCCCTCAACCTCAGAAGAGTTCCACTGTGCTGTAAATGAAGTTAGAATTTGACTTTGATGAAAGACTGCAAAGATGTCAGAGAAATAAATGAAATGTCTGAATCCAAAAAAGTCAGATAAATAAATATATAATGGATGAAATTCTGGTTTCAGTGAAGTCAAAGACAAAATTCCTATAAAATGCAATAAAGTAAGGATTTCATGTCACATCTTTAGAGTCACTGACCTGTAGAGACTATCAGGCATCTGACTCCTCTCTTCTCCCTTGTGCTGAATAGTACTTTATAAATAGATTCTATTAAGTCAATAGCACCATTTGAAGAATGCATTAATCAGCATGAAAAAAGGTAATTTAAATGTACTTATTTTTATTAATTAATATGTTTTTAACTGCCAGATACAGAGGTAGGGAAATCACAACCAACAGAGATTTTTTTTTTGCAAATGGAAATATTCCTTTTATAAATTTATGCTTTGATGAAATTAACTACAAATTAAGACATTACTTTCTTTTTTTTTTTTTTTTACCTTTCAAAACTGGAAATAATTAATTTTATATTTTGCTCCACTTCATGAAAAACTATAGTTATTGTCCCTACAGAAATTGTTACACACTTGCATAGGTGAGCACCCATCCTCTATTTGTAATAAATACAAAGACATATTTCAAATAGCACGACATTTTGATTGATATGTTTTTATATCCATCATCAGATGGAAATGAAGAATATTGTTATTACTATTAAATAAACAACTGATACTATTATATATGCAGGCCCTATCATATAAGGTATTATATATAAACTATATTACTATACAAATATTTCAAGAATGTTAGATATGCTTACTAACTCATATATACAATATAACATACATCAAAATGAATGTTCATTAAGAAACAAAAGTCCATGTTGACAACTCTATATTTGGAGCTACTTCTGCTCTTTGTAAAGTCCTATACCTGGGGAGAAACAACCTCATGCACCAGCACATGCTAGGGCCCACCGAGCTGAAAAGCAGCTTTGCAGAGAAGAACACAGACGTTCCAGTATATAATAATGTATATTACTTTAAATATATACTACTAAAATGATTATATATTATTAGATATTATTATTAGAAATTTCAGTGGTAAATATATATAAGTTAAAATTGAAAGGTTCTTTTGTTACCTTGACCAAGAAATACAATGAAATCTAGTTTGAGATTCTTCTTCACTTTCTTAGTAAATAAGCCGAAGGAAAGAAATATTGATAAACTTGTTGCAGGAATTGAAATCCACACTATTTCTTTGATGATTTTGTTGCTGTTTTAGAAAATGTATACCATATTTTTTTCAACAAATAAATGCATACATGCCAAATTTGCTTTTTTCTAAATTCATACAATAACAAACAAAAAGCAGTGATTTTGCTGTGAGCACTGAAAACAGGAAAAGCTTTCAAGGAAGCATCAATAGGAGTCATAGAGAGGTATGAAGAAAATAGAAACAAATACTTTATTTTCTCCAACATTTCCAAAATTGGAAAGGAATTGAAAAGAGTAGGAGGAATATTCCCTTAATAGTCCTCCATTAAAGTCTTATGAGTGATACACTGGTATTCAAGTACTTCAGTTAGTGTTGTGAAAAGTAAGAGATATTTCCTTAATGTGAAAGCTGTATACCATTATGTACAGAATATAAAAATATCAAGTAATGGGAAAAAAAAAAAAAAAAAAAAAAAAAAAAAAAAAAAGAGGTTCTTGATAATTTTTATTTTCAGTGAGCAGTAAATATTGCATAGCAATAAAAATCTGCTTTAGCTGCATGAATGCATACAGGCATAACACAGAGATGTGATGTCTCACTGGAAGACCCAGCACAAAAATGGTTAGAATTTAGCTCATATCACTGAAACTCTCAACAGTATAGAAATCCCAGAATTAGAGTACTATCAGTCTGCTTTGTTTGTTTGTTTGTTTGTTTAATTCTAATGATTAATGCAAATATTTACTTTTATATGGTTATTCAAAGAACCTATGTTTTATATATATACCTTATAAGATGTATTACTATAATTTTGAAGGTACTTCCTGGATTTACCTGTCACAAAAGCCAGTACTGGTTGCAGTGAGATTTTGGCAAAGAGTGTAGCAGAAAAAAATGAAATGGGTTTTCTTTTCCATTTCCAATACTGTTTTCTGCCTCAACATTTACTCACCTTTGTAGCCCAGCACTTTTCCCTCTCAGCTCCTTGGACCCTGGTGAATATGCACTTTCTGTAGCCTGAATATGCTTCTGTGGAAGACGCAAAAAGTTAGAGACAGCACAGTTGATTATGTTGTCAAGAACTCATAAGTATTCACCAAATAAAGTGATGCTCTACCTCTACTTCAGATGTTAAAAATGACAGGGATACCAACCTGAAAGAGAAATAATTCTCAGGGAACGTAATGACCAAGATGCTAGTTATTTGTTCCTTGTTTGTTTGTTTTTGATAACAAAGCTTTGTATCCATATCTTTTTTTGCACTTTCAGAGAAGTTCTGCATTCTGCTTTCAAGGGTATGCCTTGAAATGGTAAAACATTGTGGTTAGAAAAATATCTCTCTGCCTGTCCTTCAAGTGATACGGTCCACAGATCTGTTACAATGAATACCTAAGCTTGCTTGCAGACTTTAGGCAGAACTAGGCCTGCCAATCACCTGTCATAAAACCCCTCCTAAAGCACAGAATAATTCATATCTACTTTCCTAAATTACAGAGATTGTTTTAGTATATGCTAAGGAAAATGCATAGCAATTGCTTCTACTGTAGAGCATGGTAAATTCCAATTAAAAAAGTTCATAAATCTAAATATTTCAAGAACATTTTCTCCCCTTATTATGTATTAACTATTTACATGGAGATTATGCTGTGTCTGTAGTTAGTCTTACTTAAAGAGAAAGAAATGTTTACATTAAGAACCCCTGTGTTATCCTATACTTTACGATAAAATCCACAGACAAGTTACAGTCCAATTTTTATGACAATGATGTAATATCTTTATGTGGAGTCTTAATGTTTAAATATAGGCATCTAAATTACTTTGGTAACATAAATCTCTCTTCTACTTTCTCATGAGCACTAATGTACATGGAAGAATTCCGTTAAAGGACAATAAACAGAATAGGTTAAGATCAGAAGATCAATATACACATACTGCTGAATTAATAGATATTTGCTAGCTTTCAAAAGAGGGCACATAATTACTCTGCTTTAAAGAATGACTTTAAAGTTCAACTGAAGGAGAAACTGAATGTGCTTATGTAATCAATGCTCTAATACTTGTTAAGGACTACTTGTCTAAATTAAAAGTACAGTATCAGATCTCACTAAAAAGGGCTCCCAAGTCTCAGTTGAATGAATAGACAAAATGTTTCATTTATGCTGGTGAAGAGTGGATAAGATGCCATTCTTCACCCCTAAGACCATCTGGCACAGTAGGACTAATGCTTATTCAGCCAAATTCTCTTACCTCACTAAGAAATGTGTGTATAACATATCCAACCTACCTAGTAGGGATGATCTCTGATCTGCACTAATTTTCCTCTTTTCCTGTGGAATTCTTAGGACATAGCTAGCTGGCCAAGGTCAAACATAATGGAGAGCAAGCTATGAATTCAACAGTGTGAATGATCCACTCCAGCACTTCATCCTGTTTATCTTACACTTAAAGGTATAAACGCACACATGAAAATCCGTTACAACGTCTCTCATAGATAAGTATACAAATATACTCTACAGAAGTATCCAAAGGCATGCTGTTTAAGCCTAGAGGTTTGGAAATTACTTTTTCCCAGAAATACATACATTTGTAAGGACTGGAATAATTTCCTTTGTTTCCTAGGCTGAAAACATTATAACACAGAGACATCATTTTTTGCTCCAACACTTCTGTGTAACCACAATGATGTCTTTCTGGAGAAACTAAAGTTCATTCCTTTAGTAATGTAACAAGGTTCTGCTTCAGCCAGTGGAATATGTTCTTCTTATTGAATTATCTTTTGGGATCATCAAAGGCAGTAACTACCTCATACACTCATAAAGGAATAGTGTGACCCTTCTGTGAAGCCTGGACATATAATGCTCTAGTGTTAAGGTAATAAAGCTTGAAAACAATAGCTTTTAGTGTTAGAAAGACAGTAACAGTCTGTCTTTCTATTCCAATCTTTCATAATGTCCAGGTGCTCTGTTACAATCAGATCTTGCCCCGAAGGATAAACAAATCCTTTATAGCCAGTGCCGTGTCTTAATGAAACTGGGAGGTGAAATGTTTCACCTCACCAGCCCAGTTCTAGACTCATGTCTATTGCACCTTTGCTGGACCTAACTAGGAAGGTTATACAGAGGAGGTATCAACTGGAAGTGTCTCTAATCATTTGAACCTCAGAGTGGCTTTTTCAAAAAGTGCACACTAATTGTCAGAAAGCGAACAGAGAATCCTAACAGATAAAATTATGTAAAAATGAAGAATATGCTCCAAAAAAGGAAAGGAATCTTGATTTAAAAAAAAAAAAGCTTCAAAGAGTTTCTTGATGTAATTGTTATTATATGTTCTTTTTAGTCTAAATTCACATAATTCTCAATTATGAATTCTCTATGTTCAAACCAAACCTATAATATCATCACAAAATCAGAAAAAATCCAGATATTCTAGAATTTACCTGTACAGTTAGTTGAGAAGTTGACATCGCCAACACACCTACAATAATGAGGGCCTGCAGGGGATAGCTATCCGATGATCTTTTCATTAACCATGGTCCCTAGGAAGAATGCTTTTGTTGGAGACCATTCTCTGACCCTAAAAGTGCAGATCTCCTTCTCTGCCATTCTTTGAAGATGTCTTCATGGATCACCATTAGAACAGTCACTCTCCCAGCTTCTCCTCTAGATGGTTTTCCCACAGCTACTAACCATGATATTTAAAAGGTCAAACTTATATAGCATTTGTAAGTTGTTTCTATTTAGAAGTTGCAGATACATACATAATTCAGGAAAAAGAAAGCAATTTTTTTTTTTTTTTTTCTCCCCAAAAATGCATAATTTAATTCACCAGGAAGGGCACACTAGTCAAAAAATTGCTCTAAAATAACAAAGGAGAGATCTAGGAGAAGTTAGTAAGGATATACTTCAATGTGCCACATCTTCTAGAATTCGTTTACAGCCAGATTGCTACATTTCCTGCAATGACTAGTTTATATGTCCTTCCCCACGTCCTGGAGACATTCAAGATGGGGCTTGACAAAGCTCTCAGCAGACTGCTCTAGTTGAGGATATCCCCGCTCTAAGCAGGAGGGTTGGACTAGATGACCTCTGGAGGTCCCTTCCAACCCAGACATTTCTATATTTCTATGGTTCTGGGTTCCTCAGTTTACAGAATCAGAGAATATTCATTGTTAGAAAGGACCTCATAGATCACAAAGTCCAACCATGCCCATAACAAAAAAACACCCTAAAAGAAAACCCCAAACACCTACATAACCTGATCAAACATGACTTCAAAACCACAAAATCACAAAACCCACAAAATAACCCCCTAGATGACTAACACCAGAGCATGTCCTGAAGCACCAGGTCTACCTGTTTCTAAAATGCCTCCAGGGGTGGTGACTCAACTGCCTTTCTGCAAAGGCTGGTCCAGTGCCTCACCACTCTTTCTGTAAAGAATTTCTTCCTAGTATCTAATCTAAACCTCCCCTGCTGCAGCTTCAGACCATTTCCTCTGGTTCTGTCAGTAGT
>JANHGN010007337.1:657-13169 GCA_024605025.1 Megaceryle maxima | reverse complement strand
GACCATTTCCTCTGGTTCTGTCAGTAGTTACTAAGGAGAAGAGGCCAACACCCACCTCTCTACAACCTCCTTTCAGGCAGTTGGAGAGGGCAATGAGGTCCCTCCTCAATCTCCTCCAAGCTAAACATACCCAGCTCCCTCAGTCTCTCCTCATACGATTTGTTCTCTAAACCCCTCACAAGCTTGGTTTAAGTGTAGCCAAGAAGACAGATATCCCTCTGTGCATGAATATCTTTTCAAATCTATAGGAAAAGCTGATTTAGCTTAAATCTTAATGCATTTTTACAACTCAATTTCCATAGTCTATGACATTTTCTGTGTCATACAGCCTTCTCTATCTCTCTTTACTAGCGAACTTTAAACACACCTGCACTCCTTAAACTCCTTTTTAATCATTCTTGGCAATACCTCTGTTTCACAGGACTAGCTGCTGTCATGTCTTTTTGTCATATTTGTGTCTGGGTTCTGTAGGAATGACATGTGAGCTCCAGACTGATTCTTCCTGCTTTATTTCTGTAACTGGTTTTGATCTAATAGTACACATTTCTACACAACAATATCTGAATAATGCTGAAAGACTTTTCTACAAATAATAATAATAATAAAAATACAGCAAGCAAATTTTCAGTTGTCTACATGAATTAAAAATATTCTCTGAAGTTTTAACTTCTTACAGGTTTGAACTTAGAACTATCCAATTCCAGATCTTTTCAGAATTATTGTTTAGATATCAGCAGAAAGCCAACCATCTCTTTTTTTAAAAAATAACTATTTGTGGTATTAGGGAAGCACTGATAGAACCTTAACAATAGCATTATGACTGTGAACTACAATTACTGCTAATTGCTACTGCTACATTTGAAATTGTCTGTTCATATGACACAGCAAAATCTACAGCAATAGCTACAATATGTATGGAGTTGTCGAATAACTCCTCCTTTTTTTTCTTTTTTAAACAATAAGAAAAGGTTTTGTTAGTCTCTTTGTGGTTTTTTTGTTGTTTGGTTGGTTTTTTGTAGTTGTTGGGGTTTTTTTTTTGGGAGGGGGTGGTGTTTTTTGGTTTTGTGGTTTGTTTTGGTTTGGTTTGGGGTTTTTTTTGGTTTTGTTTTGTTTGTTTGTTTGTTTTTTTAAGAGACAAGTAAAATTTAACACCAAGTAATGGTAATTTCTTGCAAGGTAACAGAGTTCATGTGCAACAGTGTTTTTAAAAGGAGGCTTTTATATCAAGACTGTGTATCAGAAAGTATGTATCCATTAAAGTAACATCGATATTAACCTTCTTTGCCCAGTGTTTCCTGACAGCTCAGCTTCAGTTCTGCTCAGCTCAGTTCAGCTCAGCTCTCACAGCTACTTCTCCAGCCAGGCAAGGCTGACCAGGTCTGAAGTCAACATAAATGAAATAAGTAGCTCCAGCCCAATGCTGAGAAAAACACTGATCTGTTTGGAAGCCTGTTCGACCATCCTTCCTTCTAAGGAAAATAATGAAAACTAGTATAAAAAGCTGGATAATATCCTCTGGTCAGGAATATTACTATTTGTAGAAGAGAAGATGACAAGAAAATAACTCTTTGAAGTTCTTCCCTTCCTGTTTTTATTTCTTTTTCCCTTTCTCTTTATCCTCACTCTTTTGCTCCTTTAAAGACAGAAGAGTACTTTTCATTTCTTCCTAGTCTGTTGCCACCTAGGTAAGAGTAGACCAAAGAGCGGATGCCAGAATATACATGAGGATAAGCCATACCAGGGTTCAAAAGGGCTGGAACTGACAGGAGCTGAGTGGGTAGACTCATGTAGGGATGTTGAAGGACATGCTCTGATGGACACACAGATGGAAAACAACCCCCACAGCAGAGACTTTGACCATATAAATTCTCCTAAAAGTCCAGGCAGGAAGAACTCAGGTATTAATTCTTCACCCATTCATTAATAACAGTATTGTTCCTGAGAAAAATCTAATCTATATACTTACAAAACAAGATACTTACATGCATATATGCTTAATCTAAGATACAAACTTACATGCTGATGTATCTGATGAGTTCAAAGAAGCTGTACAACAAAGGCTGCTGCTGCTAGCAGTCTGTATTATAGGTTAATACTGCTAAGTAAAGGGGATAGATTAATTTATAATTAAAAAGGCTCAAGATAATCCATAAGCAACTCAGGAATCATGTCAGAAATAAACAATCCTATCCATTTTTTACAGCAACTGGAAAAGAAATGTCAATTAATAACTTTCCTACCACAAGGCAGAAAATTTAAAATACCTTGAAAATTTGAGGCATCCACCAAAGAAAGCATTTAGCTTTTGTCCAGATTTCAAAGGCAGAAAAATCGAGTGCAGATGTCTAGAAGAGTTGGATCTTTTTACAATACCAAAATGTTAGAAACAAACAAACAAAAAATAAAGGAATGTTGATCAACTGAGGAAATGCTGTATTCTGCCCAACAGATAAAATACATCATGCTATCAGTGATTGGAACTGAATCGTGCGCTTATACATAAAATCAGAAATCTAGTGTGTTGCAATCACTGCTTTGAATATTGAAATATAAAATTCTACTTGGTTTCAGATCTTGACGCTTGTAATGGTAGAGAAAGTATCAATGTATCTTTTATTATTATTATTGTTGCTGATGATATTGTTATTTTAATTATCATGATTTACTGGAATAAAATTTTAACCTGTAAACTTCAAATATTCTGTATCTTCTAGAAATATTTTTAAGAAAAAAGTTTTCTACTTTAAAAGTTCTATTTACTTATCACTTTATCTCTAACTGAAAACAAAATAAAAATTATACACAATCCTAAGTAAATTTGTTAACCTTCAAACATTTTGGATATGCCTTTCAGATTAAAAGGGAACATTCATTACTATATAACAACATTTTCTGTATTCTTCACAGGAAACATAAATGTCATAATTTACCATGTGAAGACAAAAAACCTTACCAGCTGTCAGGTTTATCCCCCCCAAAATAAGTATAAGACAAAAGCAAGGAGGTCAGTTAGAAATGTGTCCTTTCTGCATCCAGTCTTCCCTTTTCTTAATCTATTCAAGCAATCCTAAGGGCTTGATCCAAAACTTACTGCAGCCAATAGAAAACCTTCACTGCCTTTGGAACTGGCTTCATATATAGAATTTGGATTCTTAAACAATGTTTTATAAGCTTCTGTGGATGAAATTAAGAACAGATTTAAAACAAACAAACCAATATAACCCAGACAAAACCAAACCAACAAACAAACAAAAAACCCAACAAAAAAACCAACCCACCCAACCAAATAAAAACCCAACACCTATACAAACTAATCTATATTTAATAAAAATGTATTCTGTCTTTTAGCGATGTCAAACACTTTAAATTCTAATGTCTGACAGGAATGTTAATGGGTTGAATGCCACCAGGTTTGCAGTTTATGGTGGAGGAACAAGTTTAACTTCTTTTTTTAAAACAAATTGATATTTAACCTTTACAGCTATTCAAGGCCTGCAATTGCTGTCAGGTGCACTTGTTCCACATTGCCTGAATTTTAAGCAAGTCAGTAATACTTCAGGTTTTATAGCACGTATTTACTAGAGTGCAAACACTGACCTCCACATGGCAGCAGCAGAAAGACACCTTTTAGAGCCACTGACGTTAGATTGCCACACTAATCTCTGCTCCTTAGAAATACTTTGGCAGTGTAATATCTAACATTTTCTGTGTTTTCTTCTTCAGTGTAGGTCTCAGATTCAAATTGGAAGTTCATACTTCTTATGGATTTGGGTGGTTAATATCAGGAAACAACGGATCAACTATGTACATTGTCAAGGACAAATAAAAACAATTTACAGAAAGGCTCAGTTTATGAAACTACCAAGTTTACTGGGGCTTAAACTTACAGCAATATTGACCTCATTCCAATACCTCAGATAACTCTAAGCATGCTACAATATGTGCAAAGAATGATGTAATACAGACATGCCACCTTGCTCCTTCATTTGTGAAGAACTGCTCTCACGCTTGTTAGACCTTCCTCAGCTGAAGTTTGTTTTGTAATAACCTCCTAAAAGGTCAAGTAGAGTAAATCATGGTTTAGTAAGGAGACTACTAAATTTATGAAAGGAACTCTATGTAGTTGAGTCTAATAATGAAGAAGGACAGTATTTGGTGGTCTAAGGTGCTCTATTTTCCTTGAGCACACATGGCTGCCCTGTGTTAATTAGTGCTTGTATCACTTAGCTAATCCAAATTATGACATTACTATTTTCTTGAGATGGCTTAAATGGACCTGCTGTCATGATTCATAGATGAATAAGAATCCTGTTCCTGTTTGAGCTTGTTCAATGAACAGTTTTGGTCTGTGCTTTACCTAAATACCACTTAAAACTTACCTCATGTAAGAGTAGTACATGTATATAATTTACGATAGATGGTTTCATAGGATTTGATGATCAGATTCTACAAGTAAACTCTAAAATGAATCCCCAATTTCTGTATTTCAAAGACAAAAAACAGTAACAATCTGAGGATGATTTTTTCAGGACACGGAACACCAAGACTTCTGTCAAGAGATACGTCTCCAAGGAGTTACTCATTACTTTTTTTGTGTTGACCAAAGGATTATCTATGGCTAAGAGGAAATACATGGTGGAAAAGTATATCTTCAGCAATACTTAAGCCTTAGGAGTTTGGGTTTTTTTTTCAGTTGTAAGCAACTTTGCAAGATGAAGGGAAGGACAGATAACCTAATTAAATGATTATCCTCTCTTAAAAGCTTAAGAACATGTTTCGAACTTGTTTAATAGTGATCTCTAGCCAAGTACTATCTGGTCAGTGGAGTCCTCTCCCATGGGCAAGGACTTCAGAAAATATAGTCCACTTTTTAATCCATCACTACTGCTGCAGAGCTACTCCTCTTTTGAACAGTTTAACAGTTAGAACACTTGCTGAGGAAACAGGAGATGTGTTCAATTTCCTTTTCAGCTTCATCTCCAGCTTCACAAGGTCATGCTCTCTCTGGTGGAACAAGAGAGAGTGAAAAAAAAAAGGAAAAGAGAAAATGGAAAGCAACTCTTGGTCACTGTGCAGTCAGAAATGCAGGATTTAGGAAGACAAGAGATCAAACAAATGGAAGCCTAAACATCTGATGGTTATAGTTCTGAAACCCCTCAGGTTGAACCTTGGTCTCTCTTCTCTCTCTTAGGAAGTGACCACCTTAATAACCAGGCTAATGTATAAAAAAATATGTGACCCTTGTCATACACTATTAGGTGTTACTAATGAAAGTATACTTCTACAGCACAGGATGTAACTAAAATTAGAACTAAATAGCTCTGTGAAGTTTTAGTAAAAAAAAGAAATCAGTTTGCTTGCAAGTAAGGCTGACTGTAGAGCAATAGATTAACAAAATATTAAAGATACTTTTTTTTTTTTTTTTTTTTTTTTTTTTTTTGCAAATAGGTGTGTAAATTGACTGGCCCATTAATAGAGCAGCATCTCTACATCAGAGATGGCCACCAGTTCTTAAGGAAGGATAAATGATTGCTAAAATGCATGCACTTTGGAGTTTTGTCTGTTGCTTTCAATTCTATATTCCAAGAGCAACAGCGTTTTGAATGCCAATGCCAATTGATGTCATCACTAAAAGGATAAGCATTTAGAGTGGCACTCAGTGAATGATTGACATTGGGTATACAGCAAGTTCTTATTCTGTCAGAATTTGGCATGTTTCTAGGTGTCAAAGTTAATCCACTGCCAGCTATTTGACAGGATTGTACTTAGTGCCTGATGCCAGTCTCCAAAATGTTCATGATTAAGGCTGCATACAAATGCTGCTTATTCAATTGAATAAATAACAGTTTCACTCACATAAGAAAAGGTGGACTCTCCATACAAACGTATCATTTACACACAAAGTAGTAAATCATGGTATGAGAGACGAAGGCATTTGTGCTGTGTGAACTGGCAATCACCTTTGCAGGGCTGGCAGTGGTGAGAAATATTTTATCTGTGTGAGGTATAATGTCAGCAGAATAGCTCTGGGAACATAATAAGCAGCAGCCACTGCCCTGGCTGTACAAAAGGCAAAACATGTTGAGTTCTTAACATTTTGGTCAAGGCATAGATGTTTAGGACCCTAAAAGTTCTTTTTGAGATTTGTAATTCTTTCAGTAGCTCAACAGCTGAAAGCTATTCTTCCAACTAGGTCTTGAATTCACAGAATGTAAGAAGTCTTCTAAAGAGATATACACAGAAGATACCTGGGTCTATGCATTGTCCTGTGCAAACATCTTTTATACTTCCACAGTATTCCTACAGCTGGCATAAATGAAACAAGTCAGTGTAAGCACAACAGAACTGTGATTAAAAAGAGTATGAAATAGTATCCTCTTCTTCCTTCACTTTCCTTCTTTGTTCTTCAATCCTATAAACTGTTTAAACTATAAACTGTATAAACACACACAATTTTTTTATGGTAACAGAAGTAGAAATTTTTGTCAATGGTTTCCAAGATAGCAAAACAGAGAAGGCAAACTACAACAGACAGAAGGAGACCAGCCAGAAAGATGGGAACACAAAAGGATGAGAAAGAAAAGCTGTAAAACATGTGAAACAATCATCAGAGAGTAAAAATTGGATAGGATAAGAGGATGAAAGAAAAGGCAGTGATGATACTGATGAAAACTTCTGACAGTGAAGATAGAACCTTCTAACTGGACATTTTGTACCCTACAAAAAGGTATTTTAAAAATCTCAGAATTTCACCTTCTCCTATCATATGCTTTTCATATTTCTTTGTATTTATAATCTCTTAGGTAAAAAGCTGTAACCTTCTTGGGACAGAGATTTTTTCCAGATAGGAATCCCAACAGCTAACTGGGCCTAGTAAGTATTTCCATACATTGTAAGATGGGTTCAGGTATTCTCTATCTGTCCTCTGGAGAAATAGATTTTTCTTGGATAAAAATTGGAGGTTTCTTGAGACTTCTTTTCAAATCACCTCAAATTTTACATAGTAAATTCTTTTGAGTTCTACAACTCAAAACAACAAACAAGGGGTTTTTTTTATTGTTTTTTTTGTTTTGTTTTGGTTTTTTTTAACTGACTCCTGCAGGCTGCCATAAGTTCTATATTAGCTCATGGGAGTAATCTTCATGCTTTTCAATTACATCTACTGTTTCTCATCACCTTACATCCATTTTCCTCCTAAATTTACTTTGGTCTAGCTTATTGTCTCCTTTAACTTGTGCCATGCACACCAGATGGAGCTCATGCAAATTAGCACCACCTCTTTATGCTTCCTATGTAAATTTGGGATGCCACCCATATCCCAGGTGTATAAAGAGACAGTAAAATATCGATCTGTGTGCACCCACCACCAGAGAACTCACGATTTGGACTGATCATGTGAGATGTTGCTGGATACAAGGGTGGTTACCTTCTTTCTTGCTCGCTCTCTTTCCCCCTATCTTCTCCTCTTTCTGCTCACTTTTCCTTTCTTCTAGTGATATTTAGTTGTGCTTTAAAGTAATGTGTTAAAAAAATAATGCCTATGCCAAAACACCTCTATCCACACTGTTTATTGATTGTTGTTAGAGAAAACCAAGAAGTTCTTTTGCATTGTTCCTCCAAGCCATTGTGACTCTACCACCTCTGCAGCCCTGCCATGCAGAGATAGAGTCTTTTGGGGGATCATAATGATTCACCTCCCTCACTGTCCAGCAAGTGGAAGGAATCAAGGCATATTTGACCTGAGACAGCACTCAGCTTGTATACTGGGCATGAAGACAGTATGGTATCAGATATCCCATTGGTTGGTCTGGTTGTTTTTGTCAGCTGTGGCCCCTCTCAGCTGTGGTCCCTTCCAGCTGCCTGGGCAATTAACCCTATCATAGCCAAACCAGTGACAATGTGGTGCCATTCATATCTGCATATTCTCAGGCAGGTTTCTTTTCCTGTGACATAAAATGAGTAGGCTTTTTGGTGTGTTTTATATTTGTCTAAGATTTTGAGATATTTGTCAGCCATATCAGTTTGGTGATACTACACAGTAGTTCAGAACAGGCAGCTTGTTGATTCAGAGGTACCAGGTATGTCCACAGTCAATAAACATCAATTTGTTCAATAGGTGCAATACTTACTAAGATAGAAGTATTTCTTCTTCAGAAATTCACAGGCAATCTCCCCATTCAAAGCCATCTGGAAAGTCTGGCCTATCCTGTGCACTCTGTAGAGGTCATATGGATGTATAAACTAAATGCACATAACTTGAAAATACTGGATAAATTGAAGCTATGCAGTTTAAATGAATTTCAACACACAGTGATATTTTTTACTTTAGGAAATCTCATACTATTGAATGGTAGCCACTGTCACCATCCTGTAAAACAGCAAGTACTTTACCCAGTAATAAGTTCCAAAGTGTTTCCCACATGAAATAAGGTAAGTACTCCACACATTAATAGGTATAAAGCTTGTTTCAAATCATACAACTTGCTTATAAGTGGGTTGTTACCCCACACAAAGCAGTCGGTTTACCTCGGTCTGTGGGAAAATAAACATTACATTAATCTCTGGCTTCTTGCTCATAAAGGAATGTAGTCTTATTTGTCACAGGTCATTGGTTGGAGTAATTCTTAATCTTAGCACCAGAAGTGAGGTAGAATGGTAAGAGTGAAAATGTATATCTGTTTACTAATGTTCCCTGGTGGCAGTTAGACTTTTACCATTTAGCTAGGTGCACTTGATCTTTTTAGTCACTACACACACTCAGTATTTTTTTAGTGGATTTCTAGTCAGAAATAGCATAGCAAATTGTTGGAAAACCGTGTCTAGAACATGTCCATTCATTATCATTGTTTGCCTTCTCCTTTTTTTCTTTTTTTTGCTCAGCTGGGTGATTTTTTACTTGTACATTTCTTCTTAAAAATGCAGTATAATTTCCTGGAGTAAAAGCAAGAGTTTTAAGGTCAGGTTAATATCATTTCTTTTATATGCATCAGTGGCCCAAGTACAGAGCTGAAGTCTTTTCTGTATATACATTTTTAATATGCTACCCCAGTATTACAGTTGTTACGGGCAAAAAGGCAACACACTATGCAGCCTGAAAATGTATTGTTAATCTAACTAACATTTTAACATCCCAAGATTCAAAATTAATGTAAAAAATTCTCACCATAATACAGTTACAATTGTTTTACATAAACTTGCTTGTACCTTTGTCTTTTCATCAGCATTATGTGTACCTCTGGGTCCTAATACTGATAGTCTCATTCTTCCTTAAGAAGGACAAGTGATAGAAGGTTACAATGAGCCATCAGCAACCAGAGGACTTCACTGTAAGGAGTTTAATATTCAAAGTGGGGAATACTTCCTCCTAGTCTGGAGGTTTTTTATTTTATAATTTCTTACTACCAGCTGATCCCCTCTAGCTGCTTGCAGGGAGACTGGAAAAGAAAGCTAGAACATCTTTAATGAACATAAACAATAAAGTAGAATATATACAGATAGAGAAAACCAGTACTGTACCCAACACACCCCCATCCACCCCCCTCAGTGGCAATTATTTCACCATCACCACTGATGCTGTGGAACAGGCACTGGCAAGTCCCAATCTGGACTCAGAAGCAGAGAGGAAATGTATTAAAGAGATGGATTATAGTACTGGGTTCAGGAACACAGGAGTTGGGATCAAAGGCAGAATGGACGGAGTCCTCCTTGGATGCTGGCCATTGAAGAAGAGAGCTTCACCCTCGTGACCGTCAGCTTTATACTGAATATAACATAGATGGAATGGAAAACTTCACTGGTCAGTTTAGGGTCACCTGTCCTGTCCGCTCCTCCCTGCAGATGTGGCCTTTTACTTTCAGCAGTGTCTTTTCTTGTGTCGTACACAAGATTTAGTAGTGACCTCGTTCTGCATACCAGAAGAACTTTGGCAGTTATTCTAAACATCAAACTTTATCACTGCTTGAAGCAGACACCGTCTGCAAAATATGCCATTAACTTCTGCAAGTGCATTTAGTTAGAAGAGACTTAGCTGAAAAGTAAAATCACTGACCAGAATTATTTGTTCTAACTCAAAACAGGATAGTCACATGTCTGATCCTCTGAAGAGGTTCAGAACAAAGTTTTGATCTGAGGAGTGTAGATAATGGAACTAGAACTAAATAAATCCATAAATGCTGTCAACTGACTTGAAACCAAGATGATCTAGTTGTTGAATCCACTTGTACTCAAGTATAGATTACCCACTGAGATCCAAACAGGTCTATATTGGAAGACTTTGACTAACCTGTACTAACCTCTACTGATACATGAGGTTATTCCTCCCTAAGTGCAGTACCCTACACTTGCCCTTCTTGAATTTCATAAAGTTTCTCTCAGCCCAACTCTCCAGCCTGTCCAGATCTGAATGGCAGCACAGCCTTCTGGTGTGTCAGCCACTCCTCCCAGTTTTGTGTCCTCTTCAAACTTGCTGAGGTTATGCTCTATCCCATCACCCAGGTCACAGATGAGTATATTGAACAGGTCTGGACCCAGTACTGACCCCTCGGGAACACCACATGTTATGGGCCTCCAACTAGACTCTGTGTCACTAATCCCAACCCTCTGAGATCTATCTTTTCGCCAGTAAAAGGTTTTACCTTTAAAAAGGTTTATATTCTGTGATGACCACGTGTGGAAATTCCTATTCAAGGTTTTTATGAAAATTAAAAGGAAAATTTTCTATTATATTTTTTTTCTACTATAGGATCCTTCTTCTTCAGCCCTTGCTATGGCCACAGATTGTGTTCTGGGAAAAGGTATAAATAGTAGAGATGATGCTTGACAGTCCTAGTTTTATTTATTTTTTCTTACTAGGTGTTTTCCAAGTGTTTTTCCACTTTTCGTTCTTATGTCTATTCCCACAAGAACAAGGAATTTCTGATAAACAAATACCTTATGATGTATCTAGCCCCTATTATACAAACAAAAATAATTCCAACTACTAATCAATCTTGTATAAATCAGACATGCTACAACATAAATAGCATAAATAGGGAAATACTTCCTCATTTCATTTTGGTGTCTTGAAGTCATACAGTGTTAGAATGAAATGTAAAGACTTTATGATGTAAATCTGTTCTGGAGGGTGTTCACTGGTAAACTTCTACCACTCCCACACCATGACAAGAACAAGAGGAAAGAGAAATGAAGAGTACACTGTAGTTTGGTTATTCTTGAAACGTCTTATCAGAAACAGTAAAATCTAAGTAAAATTAGCCCTTGGTTCTTCAAGCTCTGTTCAAAAGCAAGATAGTGTCCCAAAGAACATGGAAAAATGGGGATACGCTAATGAGGTGGAGATCTGAATATTTCTCAACACCAAGAGCAAAAAAGTGGTTCATCAAGGAATTGCTGAGTGTTGATTTTTTCAGACACTAAAGTTTCAAGGATTCTGCATAGGAAAAGAGACACTAGTGTCATTAATCCTTTTCCATAGAGAATTAAACCTGGTTAAAAGAAAAAGGAAGAGGATTCCATGTTGAAGGCTACACCCCACAGTACTTTGACATCTTTACTTCTCTAAGGTTATGGGTTTCCTGAACTTAATGCAGACTTCTAAAACACATCTTATGCCTCTAACTCCATTCTTCAAAAAGAGTAGGGCTACCTTTGTGCCTTTTTTTGAGGGAAAGAAACATTAAAAACAGATAACTACTATGCAAAACTGGAAAAGAAACAGAGAACTAAGACCTATTGTCAGCACTAACACATCCTCACCAGTGGACAGAAGAGACTATGAAATAGATGGCAATGGCATGGCACTAGGATGAATGTAGGAGACTACTATTGTCAGCAATGTACATGAAAGAAAAGAAAATCAGTCACAGAATTGTAGAACAAGTTAGCAGAAAACACTTCTGGAGGTGACCTGATCCAACTCCTCACTCAGAACAGGACCAGCTTGAAAATAAAATCCAGCTTCAAAGTCAGAGCCTTGTTCAGTCAAATATTGGCTTACTCCAATGCTGGAGATTCTCTTCAACCCCTCTTGGAAATTTCTTTCCAGTGTTTAACAACCTTACTGTAAATTTTGCTTTCCTAATGTCTAATTCAAATTTCCAACAACTGATATCTGTTGCCTTTTACCATTTCACTGTTCATCTCTAGGAAGACTCTGGCTTCATCTTCTCTATAATCTTCCATTAGGTAATTGAAGAAAGCAATAAAAACCATAAAGCTTATCCTTCTCCAGACTGAACAAATTTTCCAAGTTTCCTGTTATATGTCCTCCAGCCCCATAATCACCTCAGTGAGCCTTTGCTGGACTCACTCCAATATATCAGTTCTTCTCTTGTGTTACAGAGCCTAAAACTAGGTACACTCTTCGCATACAGTCTCATAAGTGCTAAAGAGCACTAAATAAATGAAAGAAATCCTTCAGACTCTTGACTACACTCTTAGAAAGGCTGTCCCATATGTGGTTAGCTTTCATCACTCCAAGGACATACCACCAGCTCAAATTAATGTTAATATTA